>JARBWK010000008.1:48856460-49033960 GCA_030556195.1 Anolis apletophallus
CAGGTCTGAAAGATTTTAAACTAACAGTTTCACAAGTATGTTTCACTAAATAACATATTCAACACACCAGCAAGCTGCTGAACTGCATATACTAAACTGACATAAATTATATCAAGACCAAATTATTCTGGGAACTCTAAATTTCTGCACTAGACATTTCTGCACTATAACTTCTTCAGTGTAGGGTAAATATCTTTTTGCTCTTTTTTGACATGCATTTGTTTGTTTTTAGGCCTTGTAATTGTAAATCCAATGTAGTTTCATAGAATCTCTATGTCCAATGTCATTCTTTGTGTAAAAGTTCTGATATAGCCTCTCACACTGGACATTGCAATAAAAATAACCTATGCTTTAAAGTTATTGAAAAGTTATTCATGACAGTTCCCCCTATACTGAATTGTTGTTTCAAGAAGAGGAGGTGTTTAAGGTTTTACTGTGGGGGGAGGGGTTGGGGGTTGGTTTTTTGGTGAAACATATTCAATATTGGGTTGTAGTCAATGTCCTTAAGAGAAATATAAGACATGGCACATGCCTCTTCTGAAAGTTTGTTTTTTCCTTCCATCTTCTTCGGTCTTCTCTCTGATTTCACTCCTCACTTCATTATTTTCAATAGCATTTTAGAAAGTGCTTTCAAAATGTGCCATGCCTTGCTTTGTGACTACTTTGCAGATGTCCCACTGTGCAAAATTAGTACTTCTCGAGGCAGCTATAGGAAGCATCTATTCAGACTTTAAAGGGCTACAAAGTACAGATTGTGTATTGCAGAAGACATTAGTTAACTCATTGGAAAACATCTGCTAGATAACCTGTAGTGATGGAAAGGGGAGAAGGTCTGCAGTAATATAGGGCTCTACTTCTATGTATGCTCACTGGGTAGTAAATTCTATTAAAGATCGATTTGATTGCTTCCAAGTAAATGTTTTTAGGGTCAGGGTGTGAGCGTACAGCTGAGCAAAATTGAGGTGCATTGTTATTTTAATATAGCTAGGAATTTAAGTCGTTCTCTCCCCGCATTCACCCCCAAACACTGGCGAAAACCTCTGAGGAACAACAGTCACAATACTTGTCTCAAATGCAAAAACTCACCCAGACAGGAATAGATATATAAGTACAAATAATTTCACTAATACTGGAACTATATATAGGATTAGAAACTCAGGAAGTAAAACTAACAGTTTCACAAGTATGTTTCACTAAATAACATTTCGTTAGACATTTACATTGACGATACATACAACGCTCATTAAGAAATATTGAGCTGCATGGGGGGAGCAACAAGGGGGTGGAGTGTAGGGAAGCCCAGAGTACAAAGCACAGTGGAAATGAACAAAACTCCCATTTTATGGATGCAAAATCCTAATTTGACTAAATTCATTAGCTGCTAGGTAGATTGCATTTTCATTTGTGAGCCTGATTGCAGTGGCTCACTGCCACCACAGTTGACTGCATTCCTCTCTTTGATCACCATGTAATGCGTTGCTCTCTCTTTCTCTTTCCTCTCCTCCTCTGGACAGATCATTTTGTGTTTCTCTCCTGTCGGTTCCACACTGAGAGTTAGAGCTCGGAAGTTCCCAGCTATAGTTAACTGCACAGCTATTGACTGGTTTCATGAGTGGCCGCAGGAGGCCCTACAGTCTGTCAGCAGGAGGTTCATTGAGGAGATGCCTGGGATTAAGGTACAGAGTTTCAAGCTCGTCAATCATATGCAAAAGCAACAGAGCTCTCTGGAAGATCAATAATGGAACAAGCCACAAGAACGTGGGAGGGGAGAGACATACCTTTTTTGTTTCTTCACATATTTGTCTTCACTTTCATGCCGCAAAGCTCACTGGCATTACTATGTTCCTATACTAACATGCATTTAGTTTATTTAATATAATTTACTGAATTTAAAAAGGAAGAACCCAAGACCATTTTTAAAAGGAGCAAAATGATCACTCGTCTGAAATTGAATAAGTTCGGGGGTTTCAGCAAAGCTTTGCTGTTAAATTAGACTAGTGCACTTGCCTATTTGAAAATAGAGGAATAGGGATTTCCAGTTATATTTGAATTTACCAACTTCTCTGCTCTTTGTAATTGTGTAAAAAGGAGACTGTGCAAAAATCTGCCAGCAGAGAAAAATCAAAATATTCCTGTTTTACTTTAAATGGACACATTAATGCTGAACATTTTTGGTCTTCTTTTCATGCAGTACCAGAGTCTACATTTCCAGATGGAAATGAGGGAATATATCAAGAACCTCTTAACATTTATATGCTAATTTATAATGTGGGTTTTTTTTCTTGAAGAGTTTCAGAACATCACAACTAAGTACTGTTATGGTGAAGCCTTAATCAGCTTCATTTTCCTCTATAATTTTCTCTCCTATCTAGAGCCTCGCTTACCCAACATAAATGGGCAGACAGAATGTAGAATAAGTGAAAATATTGGATAATAAGGAGGGATTGAGGAAAAACCTAATAAATGTCAAGTTACGTTATGATTTTACAAATTAAGCACCAAAACATCATGTTTTACAACAAATCGACAGAAAAAAACAATCCAATACATGGTAACATTATGTGGTAATTACTGTATTCATGAACTTAGCACCAAAAATTGCAATGTATTGAAAAAGCTGAGGATTTGAGCGGGAGGCAGACTCCGTTGGATAATACAGAATGTTGGATGAGCAAAGGTTGGATAAGCAAGACTCTACTGTACTTTTAAGAATGATAATCATCCAGATACAGAAGTGTTTCGGTTTTTTCTATCATCTTTATTTGACATTTCCATGGGACAACTTTGACCAGGAATGAAAAGTTCAGAAAAAACCAAGAGTATCAAAGTGATTGATTAATGAGAAAAAGCAAATAGACATAATCTAGCATTCGTTCTGGTGCAATCAGGGTAAAAAGTAGAAAATTATATTATTATTTTTGCTAGAAAAAAGGCTGACTTCTATTGTATTGTTCAACAACCCTTTCAAACGTCTCTATGATTCATAATTGATACCTAAAAACAGGCAAAACACAGAGAAAAGATCTGTGTTAGCTATGATTCATTTGTTTTAATGAGACAACAGTGATGCTGTCAAGTTATACTTTTGATGATGAGAAGCATTAGATTTCATGAAAGATGGAAAGAGTTATGTGTATTGCTGTCCCTGTAATAACAGAGGAATTTAAGATAAGCAAACATTGTTGAAATTTCAGAAAGGCAGCCAATATATGTCTGTCCATTATAACCATTGAAGAGCCTTAGAGAAGTGCACACACTTATAGAAATGAAGGGACTAAGCTTCTAGAAATGAATAAACTGTACTGTGCTTAGTAACTGTTTTTTTCCCCAATGACTAAAAGAAGCCAATCTTGGCATTCGGTTTAATAGAATCCCTTCTTGTGAGAAACACTTTTCAAAACTTACATTTTGTCTAAAAGTGACAGTATAAAGAGATTTGAAAACAGCCAGGGAACAAGGGGGACTTGATAATTCAAGGCTGCTGCTTTTGAAATGCAGCCATCATTTCTTTACCTCTTCTACTACCAAGAATTGAGCAGGGAAACAGCTTTTGTGATACTTCAAAAAGTGACCAATGACATCTACTGGCCATATGGGGACTTGTCTTTATTTTCTGTTCCAGGCGATGTGCAGTCAGTGCTTTTTAGAAACATAGTGTGATAGTGTTGTCCTTTACTGGGATATTATATTTATTTTGAGTTAATATTTTAAAGAAGGATGAATATATGTATATGTGTATGCATATATACACATGTTTCTTTAAATAACAGAGTGGATAATTTTTGAGGACTGAATGTGGTTAGATTGAGACCAGCCTGGTCATCATCTAGTCTGGACACCTTCATCATTGGATTACATGACAAATATAGGAGAAACAGGAACATTTAACACTAGAGAAAACGGAAGAAACAATGAGCTGTCTTTAACCTATAAAGCCCTAAACAGTCCCAGCCTAGTTTACCTGTTCAAATGCATCTCCCTCTATGATCCACAATGGAGGCTAAGATTGTTGGGGGAGATTCTGCTCTCGGTCCCAACCTCTCGCAAACGTGACTGGTGGGGCCAAGAGATGAAGCTTTCTCAGTGGTGGCCCCTCGTCTATGAAACTCCCTCCCCAGTGAAGTTAGATTGGCCCTCTCCCTTCTGACCTTCAGGAAAAACTAAAAACATAGATTTGGGACCAAGCTTTTGGTCGTTAAAGTGGAGCAGTGCAATAAGAGATTATAAACAACATAATGACGACCTGAAGTATGACTTGGATTGTGTGATTTTAACTGATGTTTGAATGTTTAAGTTTTCATTGGTTTGGATTTTAATGCATTTGTTCATTTATCAATATGCATATGTGGCATCAAATTGTTGCCTTTGTAAGGCCGCCCAGAGTCCCCTTCGGGATGAGAAGGGTGGGGTACAAATATGATATATAAGTAAATAAATAAGCCCTTCTGCCCACCAACTTGTACATCAGCAAATATTCAAGGTTGTATCAGTGCTAGTGTAATAGCAGTAATAAGAGGAAAGTAATTCTTGTTCCTTCAAAAAAGAAGTGCCTACCATAATTAAAAAATACTTCTCCAGCTCTATAGAGTCCTGCATTTGGCACCATTAATGTGTCTACTTGTTGCTGAACAGACTTCTTGAACTATGTTGCATCTGTTGAGTATGTACAAATATGAGAATAAAATTATGAACAATTATCTCATTTTTAAAGGAGTATTAATACAATACTTCAGCTGGAATTCCTATATTGAACAGCAGTTGTGTTGAGACTTTATGACGTATTGTACTTATATAATAGACAACTTTGGATATTCAAGACCAAATAAATATTATTGTATGCAATCCCGTGATCTGTAGGTAAAGATATGATATAATTTTTAAAAATAAAATACAATAATATCACCATAACTGTAGAAGTAATATGCATAGTTTTACTTACCAATACCCTGGGAGAAAATAATATTTGCTAGATACTCCAGGCAATTCTATTGTATGCTTCCCCTGGAAATTACCACAGAGTTGCATCAGAGGACCTAATACATTCCTGGAGTTGCTGCTACAGCTATTATAGGCTATCCAATTCAATGCCAGAATTGTAACTTATATTATTTAATGATCTTTAGTTGTATCCACAGTTTCAGATAATTATGGTTCACTTGGAAAACTATGGATATGGTGACCTTACTGTAAATAAAATAAATCAGAGATGAATAATGTTTGGCTCTCCAGATATTGTTGGACTGTAACTACCATCAACCCTTCAGCATAGCTAATGTTGAAGAATACTGGTAAGTTACACTCTAACAATACTACTATAGTACCTTCTACCAATCAGAAAAATCCTCTTTCTCCACGCTTTTACCCTTTCTATTGGCACTACATTAGCTATTTATTTCAGTAGGCAAAAGTTTGTGAAGCTAATGAAAGAGAAAGCTTGGAAATGAGGGCAGGTTAGATGAGGCAAACTATAATTGCTTATCGCAAACACAACAACATACATACATACCAATATATAACAATACAATACATTATATGCTAAATTAGACATCCATTCACTGTCCCAATAGTTTCATCCAATGAGGTGTCAATCCAGGACCTGATTGCAATGGCTGCTCTGTCTCTGTTGCTCAGTTGGATGGAAATATTATACCCCTAACTTAAAAAAAATCAAAGTAGCATCAAATGCAATATAGAAATTACATTACAAACAATGTATTCCTTTGTTTCTTTCATAAATACACAACTGGAAATAGGTCTACCTTATTAGAAGAGAGAAAGATCTTTTCTGTAGCCTTGACAACTGCAGTTCCTCTCTAGCAATCCCTCTCCTTCTGAACTCAATCAGCAAGTACAGCGCTTTGCTCAGGGTTTCTCCACCCACTAGGCCAAGCTAGGAGTTGCTATACATGAGTGAAACCATAGTGAAGATTTAAGTACAGTTATTTTTGTGAACGCCACCTGTACCTGGTAAAAGATGAGCTAGAATCTGTTCTGAACCAGTTGCTGTTTTTAACACATTTCCTTGCTGTTACATGGAATTCAGTTCACTTGATACTGCTTTGGCTGAAAGCAAATCACATAGTATCTTTTCTGCCATCCTTTTTAGGTTAGAGATGTTTCCTTGGAGCACACAGCTTCCATAAAACAGAGAGTAGAAGGTAGCATTGGGTTACTGGAATCCAGTCTAAAAGGCACAATGGAAGGGTAATATTTTACAGTGTTCCCTCACTTATCACTGGGGTTAGGTTCCAGGACCTCCCACAATAAGTGAAAAACCGCGATGTAGGGACACTATATTTATTTTAATATTTATACATTATTTTAGTAGTTATACACTATTTTAAGTCTTTATAAACTTAAAATAAAGTGAAAGGAGGAAGGAAAGGCCCTTCAAGGGAGGACTGAGGAGGGAAAGCGCATCAGAGAGCAGTGGTGGCAAAAACCCACAAAACAGCGAAAATACAGCAATATATATTTTAAATTAATATTTATTGAAAACCGCGAAACAGCAAATCCACTAAAAGCGGGGGAACACTGTACTACTGGAGAAAATACAATTCCCTTCAGCTTGTGTTTAGTAGAATCAAGTGACTTAAGAAAGAGAGTGGTTTGTGAAAAAACAAAGTGAGGATATTAAAGAGGCAAACAGAAAGATGAAATGTAACATCTGAGAAAAAGACAATTTTGCTTTCCCGTATAGAATTCCAATTTAGCTGAAAACTGAGTTGAACTTATGCTCTCTTATTGTTATACAGTTTGTCAATTGCACACTGTGCTTTGGTATCAAGGAAAGCCTTTTATTTCCATTTGTTAAGGGACAGTTGACCACATATAATGGTCATTAGTGCATGGGAGCGACATTATCCAGTAAAGTGGTAACAACAAATTGAAGCTCTGTAATTAAATTCATTATTAGAACCCACATTCTGCTTCTAATTGACTCAGCCCCATGATTTATAAAACCATAGTAATTGCTTTCAGTCAGAGATTGGAGGGAAAAAATTAAGACAGGAGTAGAAATTTAGACAAATGAAATAATTACACAATGTGAAGTGTTACCACAAAATATATGTCTTGCTTAAAACTCCTGTTGTCCATAAAGAGAACAAGAAGATCATGTGGGGATAGATTTACCAATTAATTCAGTGTTAGGGAAAACTCTACATCAGTGGTTCTCAACCTGTGGGTCCCAGATGTTTTGGCCTTCAACGCCCAGAAATCCTAACAGCTGGTAAACTGGCTGGGATTTCTGGGAGTTGTAGTTCAAAATACTTGGAGATCCACAGGTTGAGAACCACTGATCTACATATTCAGTGGTGCTGCTTGCATGGAACTTCTCCAGTGATATAATCCAATAAGTAAGCCTTTGTCCTCAATCTATAGGTTCTTGTCTATGTATGATAATCTCCCCATGCTTTCTAGTAGGAAAGGGGGAATAGGGAAAGAAGACCTAGAATCAGTATCGTCTGGTAACCAGCTGACAGCATCAGCAATAACTTTGAAGAACTCTCTTCATTGGTCATGCTAAAACCTTGGTGTTTTAGTCTGAAAAGAAACTTTTTCACACACTCATCTTTTCAGCAATGCATCTAGAATGCAAATGCATGTATATACAGTGTTCCCTCACTTATCACGGGGATAAGTGAAAATCCATGAAATAGGGATACTCTGCCCACTTGGCCGTGACCTCTTTCTCCTCACCGCCTCCGCTGCTCCCTTGGGCGCCGTTGATGGTGCTGCCATGCTGGGCTGAGGAGGCCTCTGAGGAAGGAATGGGAAGAAGTGGAGGTGACAAGGAGGAGCTCCTCCCCCTCCCCTCCCCCCGTGGCTCGGGGGGGGGAGGAAAGAATGCAAAACAGCGAGTCTGCATAAAGCGAACCACGAAGCAGCGAGGGAATACATTAGCCTGCACAGAAGGTTGTTTGAAGGAGGATCTACATTTGAAAGTTTCTCCTAAACATGGATCATCTGGATTTAAGTACACATGAATAGATCTTTCAAAAACAGGCCTTTAAAAAGTTATCACCTATTTACCATATAATATACATTTACAAGATGAAGAACAGCTACATATACATGTCTGCTGTTCTGTAATATTTCTGAATTAAATCAAAGGTGAATTTTTGTATGACTGCACTAAAAGAGGTCAGATTAGGGATAATCATATTGTTTGCCTTTCCGCCCATTGAAGCTGATGCTGGAAATGATAAGGTGTAGTATTGAACAAAACACCACCAAAAGCTCAGAGATAAATGAATGGCAGAATAAATAATTTATGCTAATGAAATTACTGCAATTAGTAGTTCCACAATGACCCTTTTAGAAACCACAGCTGTTAATGTCAGGAAGTGCTGTCACCGCTGACCTTATCATAAGAGAAAGTGACAAATTGAAAAAGCAGGGAAGACCAATCATCAAAGAGGTCTGCTCAGAACGATTAGAGTTTTCTGAAAAACAGTGTGAATTACAACCAGCTGCTCACTGGCTCAGCATGCCTCCCATGCTGTGCCATTTTGTTAAGCTGGATAACAATAGTTATTTTGCCCCATTGGGGCGAGTTGTCTTAGGCCACTTTCAGCTCTACCGGGAATCCACTCCTACTCTTGTTGATTTACAAATGGATCTTTTTTCCAAAGTTTTTTTAGGATTGTTGTGTATAGATCTCTAATAAGGATCATAGCTGGACAAAAAAGAAGTCTTTTTGTAAGGAGTCTGTATTAGAGAGAAAGAGACAGAGACCCCTTCCACACAGCTGTATAAAATCCCACATTATCTGCTTTGAACTGGAATATATGGCAGTGTGGACTCAGATAACCCAGTTCAAAGCAGACATTGTGGGATTTTTCTGCCTTGATATTCTGGGTTATATGGTTGTGTGGAAGGGCCCAAAGAGAAATGGATGGACTGATTGAAGGAAAATAAACTAGGATAAATAATTACTTAAGACTTAGCTGCGACTTTTACTTTCTGTCTAATGTACAACAGATTTTAGAGATAGGTTTTCAACTTATTTCTTGGAGTTTTCTCACTTTGCACCCAAGTTATGTAATCCTTTATAGTTTCAGTCTCATTCCCTTTATACTAATTTAAAGGCAACTCATGTTAACGAAGTTGTGCTCAAAGGTACATTTTGTTTCAGAGATAAATTACAAGTTGTCTAAACGAGACCTCTTTGTAATATTAATTATGTTGGCTTGAAACGTTTAGCTGTATCAACAACCACTCTTGAGTAATTTTCCGAAAGATCTCTAAGCATTATTGACAATCCTTTGGTA
Organism: Anolis apletophallus; assembly: GCA_030556195.1. NCBI lineage: Eukaryota > Metazoa > Chordata > Lepidosauria > Squamata > Anolidae > Anolis > Anolis apletophallus. Next base: position 48,865,736 of record JARBWK010000008.1, read on the forward strand.
AATTATGTGTGACTTTCCAAAGAGTTGCTGTAGCTCATTTAATTCATATTAATTGATTTTTAAGTTTCTCCTGATTAATTGAACTGGGTACGTCTTGTACTGAATGCAATAAATAATCATTAAAATGAGGGAGATGTGATCCCACAAATTAGAAAGTTAAGTGTGGTAGAAGTCACAGAGGACAAAATGGAAATTGCTCACATGATCGTGCAGAATTATAATGCCCCGCAAACTCACATACAACAAACAAATATTTTTTAAAATGGATGCATAGTTCAAATGCTCTTTTTTCACAACTGTATGAATACAGAATTCTCTATTACCAATAATTTTGCTCCCATTCTAATATTTACTTCCCTTATTTCTAGAATTTCCATACTGATCTACATCAAAGGTTTTAGACCAGTATACAAAAAATTAAATAGATGGAAATGAATTAAAACAAGCAAATTAAAAATACAAACAATTGCATAAATGAACTATGGCTTGGATACACATACACACTATTCATTCTGTCGCTTCCGACTCTTCGTGACCTCATGGACCAGCCCACACCAGGGCTCTCTGTCAGCAGTCTCCACCCCCAGCTCCTTCAAGGTCAAGCCAGTCACTTCAAGGATAACACCCATCAATCTTTCCCTTGGTTGGCTCCTCTTCCTTTTTCCTTCCATTTTCCCCAGCATCATTATCTTCTTCAAGTTTTCCTGTCTTCTCATTATGTGGCCAAAGTACTTTATCTTTGCCTTTAATATCCTTCCCTCTAGTGAGCAGTCAGGCATTATTTCCTGGAGTATTGACTGGTTGGGATCTTCTTGCGGTCCAAGGAACTCTCAGAATTTTCCTCCAACGCCATATAGTGTGTTGTTGTTTATTCATTCAGTTGCTTCCGACTCTTTGTTACCTCATGGACCAGCCCACGCCAGACCTCCCTGTTGGCCGTCACCACCCCCAACGCCTTCAGAGTCAAGCCAGTCATTTCAAGTGTGTACCATTGACTATAACAGCAAATTATGTTGCATAGTACCTGGGAAATTAAATCTGGAAATCCAAAGTACCAGCGTTCTCAGGCTATTACTGGTACAAAAATGGGGATGAATGATATACTGTAGATATATTGTAGTCCATAAATGTATCTTGGTTCATTACCTCAACCAAATGCATGAAATCAAGAATTCACTTATAGCAAAGAAAATCTGCCCCCAAATGGATTGATTCAGTATAACAGACTGTTTTTCAAATACAGTCATATGCATCTATTTCTTGGCGAGGAAACTCTTTTGCTTGCTGAAAGGGTTGGTTCTTTCAACCACTATCTTGGAAACCTACAACTTTTTAACTTTCTCTTTTTATATTAGTTTTCAATCTATTTTTATTATACCCTAATTCTATATACTTTTTAAAAATGCAAATTGCATCAACCAATGGATGGGAAAGCAGAACATGTGGTTGGAGCAGACATGAAGAGGGAACTTGACCCTTCCCGTTCATTCTAAAGTTCCGACAAAATCTGTCTTTTGAAGCTGGTAATATATTTGAGAGAAACTGGACTAAGGTGGGAGATTTGCTCCTAGTGCAAAATCTCCTCAGAAAAAAGGTCTTTCCTCAGGTCTTAGATTCTATCTTCATGCCTGTTCTGATCCCATTAAATAGAGATTGCATTTGCATTTAGCAGCACCTACATTCTTTAGATTCATGTAATTTGGCTCTTCAATCTGGCCTGGCTCTAAAAGGTGAAAGTGACAAGGTACTTAGCAACTTGTCACTTGTTTCAGGTCATTCATTTTGAAAACTACTTTTCATAGGAAGCAGAATGCCGATGCACTCTTTTGCATCATTGCTGCATTTGTACTTCAACAGTGTTAATTCAAAATCACTTTTGCACACTTGGAACAATAATATTTATTTGTATCCCGTCACCGTCTCCCCAAAGGGACTCAGGGCAGCTCACAGAAGCACTCCAAGTGCCACATGCAGACAATACATAAATATAAATATAATGACATAAGTATAATCAACAACACATAAAAATCTCATTAATACAATTATTTTTTTAAAATGAAAATTATAAAATTCCTAAAACACAGTGAAACCTGCCGGCCTGCTATCTGTCATAACAATCACTTAAAGTGTGGTCCAGTACTATCAATGATTCATCACATTAGCCATGGATTACGCAAAATCAAAGGCCTGTCTGAAGAGCCATGTTTTTAGACTCACCCGGAAGGCCTGAAGAGAGGGGATTAATCTAATTTTTTTTAGAAAGGGTATTCCAGAGACGGGGAGCCACTACCAAGAAGGCCCTCTCTCTCATCCCCATAAACCGTGCTTGAAAAGACTCCCCAGCAGATCTTAATGCCTGCGCCAGTTCATAGAAGGAGATGAAGTATTGAAGACAAGTTGGACCTGAAGCATATACAATAATGCCACCTACAGCAGCCTATTTGCTCCACTGCTTGAAGTTTTGTTTTTTTTCTATTTTTTGAAAGGAAGCCATAAGTGTGGAATTGCCTAGAAATTCCAATCCCTGAGCATTTTCCTTTTAGTGGGATTGATCAATCCTTGTTCAGACACATGGAAGGCATCCCTATTTTCCCATGTCTTCCTGATTTAATTCAGTTTTTTCCTCTATGTATTGTTTATTTTTGTGTGCTGCTTTGAAACCTTCAGATACAAAAAAATTATAAATGACTGTATATATATATAAAAAATTAACAGTTACCAGTGGGTTCCTTTTCCAAATTTCCTGAGGCCCTATAATGTTTCTTTGATTCTGGTGTTGATATAGTCCATTTTGTTGTTTATTCGTTAAGACCTCATGGACCAGCCCACGTTAGAGCTCCCTGTTGGCCGTCGCCACCCCCAGCTTCTTCTAAGTCAAGCCAGTCCCTTCAAGGATACCATCCATCTTGCCCTTGGTCAGCCCCTCTTCCTTTTTCCTTCCATTTCCCCCAGTATCATTGTCTTCTCTAAGCTTTCCTGTCTTCTCATTATGTGGCCAAAGTAATTCATCTTTGCCTCTAATATCCATCCCTCCAGTGAGCAGACAGGCATTATTTCCTGGAGTATGGACTGGTTGGGATCTTCTTGCGGTCCAAGGCACTCTCAGAATTTTCCTCCAGCACCACAGTTCAAAAGCGTCTATCTTCCTTCACTCAGCCTTCCTTATGGTCCCGCACTCACATCTATAGGTTACTACGGGGAATACATACTGTTTTTCAGTGTGGAAAGTCTTTCCAATGTCACAATTATCATTGTCTTCATTGTCACTTGGTAAAATAAGAGCTTTTGGAAGTAAAAATATTCAGAGCAAACCCACCTTACTTTTGGGATCTGAATCAAAGATATTTGTGCCAACGGGTAGTAAGTTCAGTCCAGTTAATTTTTAATGTTTATGATTTAAAATTGCCTTTTGTGTACTTTATGTTTTCAGCCAGAGTTTCATGACACCATTTGCTCTTTTATGGCTTATGCCCATACCAGCATGAATACGATGAGTGTAAAGTTTCGCCAGAATGAAAAGAGGTACAACTATACAACTCCCAAAAGCTTCCTAGAACAAATAATGCTATACAAGAACCTCCTAGAAAAGAAAATTCAGGAAATGGCTCTACATAAGGAACGTCTTGTAAATGGCATCCTAAAGCTAAAAACAACAGCTTCTCAGGTAACTGTAATAATTTGTGAGATTTGTGTGTATGTTATAAGTTAATGGAAATGGCCTTCCAAATGTAGATGAATTATTGCAAGACCTCACTATTGACTGTGCTGTTCAGGGTTTTGTGGAGTCCCAAATTCCCATCATTGGTGTGGTTTAAAAACCCTAGAACCCAAATATATTTTTCAAATACATAAATGAAATATCAAAAGGTGAGAAGGAGAGAGAGAGAACAGCTTTAATAGTGCAGTAATCCTAGTTTGTGTTGTCTCGATTTTGGTTAGCAATCATTTTGAGAAGACAAAAATAATGAAGTGTCACATGATATCGTAAATGTGAACAGATATGCTTAGTCATTAAAAGCTTGCTTTTATGAAATCTTAACCTGGTATCCCATTGGAATTTGAAGAGAAGGAATCCCAGGCTTCTTCACAAATTTCACACAACATTGCCCAATGACTTCTCATTACCAAAACTGCTCCATGGTCCACCCGCCTGACATGGTAACGAAATAGATAGTTGTCCAACTGTTTTCAGTGGGACTTCTCTTCCCAGATTAGCCTTGGGAGTACTGTTCTCAGGGATTCATGTTCCTTGGCTTAAAATATATGGAAATAGTTATCCCACCTCCCTCAATTCTCCTCGGACTACTCTGAGCTAGAGAAAAATCCCATGGTTCCTTCTTCCACTCTTACGTACAATCCTGCATACTGAGTTTCCTTAGATTCTATCTTGGGTTCCAAGGTTGTAGTTCTTTGCAGCTGTGAATGGGACTAAGTAAGTGAATGAAATTATCTTTTAACAATTGATAGTTCCCCCAGTACTTTATGATATCAATAGCACTTGGGCTACAGTGACAGAGAAGTTTAAACCGCTAAGCTACACAACCCACAGACGGGGTGAGCTCCCGTTGTTAGCCCTAGCTTCTGCCAACCTAGCAGTTCAAAAACATACAAATGTGTGTAGATCAATAGGTACCACTTTGGCAGGAAGGTAACAGCGCTCCATGCAGTCATGCTGGCCACATGACTAGGAGGCATTTATGGACAATGCCATCTCTTCGGCATAGAAATTGAGATGAGCACCACCCCCAGAGTTGGATTCAACTAAACTTAATGTCTAGGGGAAACCTTTACCTTTACATTTACCACTTGGAAAAATTATGTTTTCTCAGAGCCAATGCAATTTGCATGCTGCTTATCATAGAAGCTTTTCTCCCATTTGCTGCCACCATCAAATATTCAGATATAAACCTGAATTTGGGCATAGAATTTCTATAAAGTTTCATGGTTAAAAGAGTTTATTATACTGGCACAGTGGGTGAAACCTCTGAGCTGCTGAACTCGTTGACCGAAAGGTTTGCGGTTTGAATCCTGGGAGTTGGGTGAGCTCCCACTGTTAGGTCCAGCTTCTACCAACCTAGCAGCTTGAAAACATGCAAATGTGAGTAGATCAATAGGTACCACTTCTGTGGAAAGGTAACAGCGCTCCATGCAGTCATACTGGTCATAGGACCTTGGAGATGTCTATGGACAACACCAGCTTTTCAGCCTAGAAATACAGATGAGCACCATGCCCAGAGTCGGACACAACTAGACTTAATGTCAGAACACCTTTACCTTTAGACTAGATTTATCTGCTTTCCATTTTTAGTACAGTGTACTACTAATTGCAAGTCTACACTGATTTCTGAGCCACCATATACCCTTTTCAATTAAACTCAGACCAGGTATTAAGCTGATAATATGCTGAGATGTTCTTCCTCTTAAAATGCCGTTGATGCTTTAACTGTTTAAGAAAATGAAGTATTTATTTATTGAGAGATAAAGTGAAAGGAAGAAGAAAATGTACTGTGTAGCAGTACAGCACAAAGTGGTGGTTCCTGAACCAGTGCTGGTCCCCAAACAACCAACTGGAGCAAAATAAATAACTAATGATGCCCTACATCAGATATTTTAAAGAGCATTGATCTTGGGTCTTCTTGTGATAAATAATAATGTGTACTTGGGTCTTCTTGTGATAAATAATAATGTGTATACATACATAGATACGCACTTCTAGCTGCTGAACCTTGTCAATTCCAAATATTGTTTGTAGTAGTGTTTGGTCCAAACTAATGCCTTTGCTGCCTTGTTTTAGGTGGAGGACCTAAAATACAAACTTGCCTCTCAAGAGGCAGAACTGAAAGTGAGAAATCAAGATGCTGAAGCTTTGATTACAAAGATAGGGCTTCAGACTGAGAAAGTGAGCAAGGAAAAGGCCATTGCTGATGCAGAGGAGCAAAAGGTCAGTGCAATTCCACAATTTAGTGTTGTTGAGCTATATTTAGCACAGAATAAACCTTTGTAGGTGAACAATTTTGAACACCTACCTCTCCAGGGAGCATAAAATCTAAAGAATTATTATACTTACACATGTTTCAGCATTTCACACCATGATTACCACTTGACCTTTCTTTACATTATGCATTTTTCCAACCTTTTAGCTCTTTTAATGATACGAAAGAACAATAAGTACTGAGCTCATTCAAGCATATAATGGATGGGGAACTTGAGAATCAGGCCAGTATGTAATACAGTAAAGGTCAGGGAGTCATCTCTGAGCACTTCAGGTTTTTAAAGGCTTTTGATTCTTAGTTCAATTGAACAGCTCAATTGTTCTTCAAGTCAATTCCTCTGACTTCCAAGCTCATTTCCAAATTTTGCATTCTGTGATGTACTTTCTGAGCTTCAGCCTTTGCTGCTTCAATCTGAGGTCTTTTCCTTATGCATGCTGAACCCATGCTTCATCATGAAATCATGTGTATTTAGTTTTATTAATCCATTTTTACAGTAAACTAGATACAAACTGTGATTTCAATAATAAATTGTGCATTAGTTATGACAACGGTTTGCAGAATTAACTTCATTATCACAGTCATGTTTCCATATAATTGTGTTTTTTAGGAGCAAAGGTAGATGCATTCTGTTGACTCCCATTTTGCTCGTCTAGCATTTTGGCTGCTAAATAAATTAGGAAGCCTTTAGCAAACCCAAACCAGGATGCAGGCTTGCCACTACCAAATGTGGTAGAGATAATAGACAGCAAACCCTAGTTTACAACTTTCTCTACTAAAGGAAGTGACAAAGCTGGAATCCTGGTTCAGATAACACATGGAACAAACATATTGTACTTTGTTTATTATGTTATCCAGAAGAAACAAACCGGGAATGAATGTTTCATATAAACCAGTGCTCTCAAGAATTGCGGTCCTTTGGGCAAGCAGAAAGTTACCTTCAGATACATATGCTCTCTTCCTCTTGCTAAATTTTGTGTGAACCTTCCTTCCTGCTGTACACCTTGGATCCCATGCCCTATGGAAGATGCAACAAGAAGCAGATTCTTGTTTTAAAGGAAAATGTCTCCCATGTTCTGCAGAAAACGTCTGTTTTAATATAATATATTTGTGTTGTACTTTTTCAGTGTCATGTTAGTAATCATTTCAAAATGTTCCTGTAGATATTAGGCTGGCAACTGCAGTCCAAAAAGTATTTTTTTGCAAAGCTCATAATATATTCTATATTAATGTCTTACATGTATGGGGCAGTTGATTGATAATTTATATAGGAAAGCCTATATAAAGTCCCTGCAAATCTCACAAGAGAAGAAAAAGTTCTTTGTGTGTGGAACCCCCAAATCCAGCCAAAGAAAAAACCTTCTGGTAACAGCAGTATGTTCTTATAAAAGACACTTCTTACATTCCTAAGGAAGAGGAAGAACAACTCATATGAGCAGAAGCTATATATTTTGAGCTAATAATGTAAATCAAGTTTACTTCCATGGTAGCAAATGTGGACAATCCATGACCCCCCCTCTTTAGAGATGCTTCTGTGATACTCTGCCTCTCTAGATTTTTTGGACCGTGCTTTCTTTTTTGTCCAAAAAAGGAGATATTGTCTGTCTGGTAAGCCCTTTACCATGACAATTTACTTTTCAAATAGGTTGCACCCGTAAAAAATTATGAAGCAGGGTTTTTTAAACAAAAATTATATTTATAATCAATTCTACGGTTACTGATTTTTGAGAGTGTATGCAAGTCATTGGAGTACCTGAGAGAAGAAATCTGACCCCAGACTAGCAACAATTGATTTCCCTTAAATAATAATGATGTCGATTATTTGTGTGTAAATGTTGTATAACATATGTTAAATGTATGTTGTTTTTTGTAGTTCAAAGGAATATCCTATGAATTGTTGATGTGGGTGAGACAGAAGGGAGGCTTGGCAGAAGCTCTGAAGAGCTGTCGCCATAGCAACCAGGGCCAGAGCCTTTTAGAATGTTCAAGGTATGAATTTTACAGTTGGTGAAGAGCGGTTGGAAGCCAACTGCCATGAGGGGGAGGAGTTTGTTTTGAGTTAGTTGGTCTTAAGGACTGTAAGAGAACAGAACAGTTTTCTTTGTAAGAGAAGTTCAGTCTTTAGTTAGTCTTAAGGTCTGCAAGAGAGCAGTCCAGTTTTATGGGTGTAGAGACCCTAGTTAAAGATGGAAGAGTCCAGAGGTCTATAGAGGGTTAGTGGGAACCCTATAGTATAACCCCATTTGTGTTTTGTGTAACAGAATAAGTTTGTGCCTCTGAGGAAGTATAAAACCAATCAAGATTTGTACCCATTTGTGTCATAATAAATTATTTACATCTTAAAAGAAAAACACCTCTGTTAGTTCTTTTATTGGTGGTGGCCCTCAAGGTCAGTGGTCAGACAGACAAATGGTGGCAGTGTGGTCAAGTGGTTACTGAGAAATTTAAAGTCTCTGCAATTCAATGGTGAGTGGGGAGATAGTCTACCCTGCCATAAGACAGAAGTTGCTGAGGTAACTTCGAGGCCCCCTTGCATTTAGGGTTAGCGGTTTGGATTCGAAAGACTGTCCAGTCTGGGGCCGGACAACAAGGGGTTGTCACATTTTGGCGGCAGAGCGGTGGGATCGTATAAGAAAACTGATCCAGTGCGAAAGCAAGGCTACCAGAAGAATTTGTTTAATATCTCAGTTTAGTGACCAAAGTCGTGTGGTAGTAGGAACTTTATTAATTTAGTTTAAAGTTCTGAGGTAAAAGTTCGGTAAAATGACCACCCGGAGACAAACGAGGGCTTTGGAAGAAACAGGGCAGCCTGAGGGTCTGCAGGAAGGAGAAGACTATGAAATTTCAGAATCAGAGTCAAGTAAAATGTCTGGAGAATGCCGGTTTAAGCTTGAGGTGATGAAACTAGAGATGAAGAAAAGAGAAAAGAAGAAAAAGAAAGAGAAGAGAAAGAAAAAAGAAAGAGAAGAGAAAGAAAAGAGAGAGAGAGGCAAAGAGAAAGAGAAGAAAAGGAAAGAGAAGAGAAAGAAAAGAGAGAGAGAGGCAAAGAGAAAGGGAAGAGAGAGAGGAACGTAGAGAAATGGCCAGGTTGGAGTTAGAGAGAGAGAAGTTGAATGCCTCTCAGCGTGCCAGGCCAGTTCAAGAGGTTCAGGCAGAAGTTTCTATAGACCAACTCCTGAGGAAATTCCCGAAGTATATAAAAGGGGATAGTGTGGAGAAATTTTTTGGTTTCTTTTGAAAGATGTTGTTATGATTTTGAAATTGAAGAGGAGAGATGGATGACATATTTACGTCCACAGATCTGTGGCCAGTTGCTGGAGATTTATAGCGATATGGCAGAACAGGACCACAAGGTTTACCAGAAGTTTAAACAACAGGTCCAACAGAAGCTTCAGTTGACGCCAGAACATTACAGAGTTAAGTTTAGGTCCTTGAAAAAGGAGAAAACCGAAAGTTTCTGTCAGCTAGCATCAAAGCAAAGCCAGTATTTTGATAGTTGGTTAAAAGGTGCTCAAATTACCAGTTTTCAGCAACTTAGGGATCTGATGATCCTGGAACAATTTTACCAAAATGTTCCCTCAGAGTATAAATGGTTGGTTCAGGAGAGGGATCCTGGGACACCCAGTCAAGCCGCTCTTATGGTGGATAAGATGGTGACATTGAGAGAGGGAGTTTGTAGGGCTGAAGGCTACAAACCAGTGGAGAAACCTTCTTTTAAGAAACCATTCAAAGCTTTGCCACAGTATCAAGAGGCTAAAAATGCTGCAGGAGAGTACGCTCGTTACAGAAGGCCTGAGGAGAAAAATTACCTCAGAGATGGCTCCCTCAGTAGTGGAAATCGTCCAAGCTTTGATATGGCTAAGAGAATGTGCTTTTCATGCGGCAGGTTCGGACATGTAAAAGCACAATGTTATCTACATAGTAAGGAAAAATCTTCCTTATGTATAACTCCAATATTAGAAAAGAGTTCTGAGAAGAGGCTTGAGTCTAATATAGGAAAGAGTTCTTCGGAACCAATGCAAGTACATAATTCCTCAGAAAAACAATGCCTTTTTGTTATGTTGGACACAGATAGAGATGATTACTTTGAACCACTCCAAGTAGATCAAAACGAAATATTAGGATGGAGGGACACCGGATCGGAGGTTTGTGTGATTTCGCCCTGAACATGTGCCAGAGGCATTCGAAAACCTGTGTCTCAGCTTAGACTAAAAGGAGTAGGGGCAGCGTTGTCCGACGTTGTGTCTTTGCCAATTCAATATAAAAATTGGAAAGGATTTTGGGATTTTGCAATATATGATGACATTCCTTTTGATTGTTTGTTGGGGAATGATCTTGTAAGGAAGATCAAGTATTTAACAAGAGATGATCAGTTAACCGAAGATCCAGTTAAACAGCAAGATGTTTCTTGTTTACCAGTTGATATTATCCCTGAAGAAAATCCTGAGACAAGTTCAAATATAATAGAGTTAGTTAAAACAGGAGCAGGGGAAGGGGATATTGTTAATGAGCAAAAGGCAGATGAAACACTGAGATCTTTGTTTACTGCGGCTCAGGATGAGACGAAAGTCTTGTCAAAAGAAAATCCTTCGAGATTTGTAGTTAAAGGACGAGTGTTGTATAGAGAGACCATGTGTGTAAAGTCTCCAGGAGAAACTAGTTCCTGTACACAAATAGTTGTGCCCCAAGCTTATAGGGAACAACTTATGAATTTGGCACACGCAAGCCACAAGGTGGCCATATGGGAATTCGGCGCACTACACAGCGCATCACCAGAAATTTCTTTTGGCCCAATATGTATCAGCACATTAAAGAGTTTTGTCAATCGTGTGATACATGTCAGCGTGTCGGAACAGGGAAAGACAAGACCAAGGTTCCCCTAGTTCCTATGCCACTAATTGGAGAACCATTTTATCGCGTGGGGATCGATATTGTGGGACCCTTACCAAAGGCAAGTCGTAGAGGACGTCGATATATCCTTACTTTGATGGACTATGCCACAAGATACCCAGAAGCAGTGGCGTTGACTAATATTGATACAACCACAGTGGCAAACGCCTTGTTGTCTATATGGGGAAGAACAGGATATCCCAAAGAACTGGTTTCAGATTTGGGAACCCAGTTTACGTCAAGACTGATGGAAAGACTGTTGGAGATGTGTGGAGTTAAACATCTGACATCATCCGCTTACCATCCACAAACTAATGGTCTTGTGGAAAACCTAAATAAGACCTTAGTAAGAATGATCAAGGCGTACACTCAACAACATCCAGCCGATTGGGATGAGAAACTACAGCAACTCCTGTTTGCATGCAGAGAGACTCCACAAGGCAGTACAGGATACAGCCCTTTCGAGTTACTCTTTGGAAGGAAGGCGAGAGGTCCGCTTGATCTAGTGAGAGAGCACTGGGAGACTTCCTCGGTTGCAGAGCCAGTTCCAGTGAGTCGGTATCTACAGAATCTACGGGAGACGATGGAGTTGGCACGAGTTATCGCTCAAGACAACCTTGCAGCAGCACAGCAGAAACAGAAGACCTGGTATGATCAATCAGCCCGGGAGAGATCCTTCGACGTTGGTGATAAAGTACTATATTTGATCCCGGAAAGAGTCAACAAACTTCAATTGAAATGGACAGGGCCATGGACAGTTGTTAAGCGTTCCAGCAGAGTTAACTACTTGATACAAGAATTACAATCAGGACTGGAAAAACTGGTGCATGTTAACTTGCTTAAACCTTATGTTAAAAGATCAGTAGATGTATGTATAGTAGTTAATGAAGGAGTAAATGGATCGTTTCATTTCTGGGAAGGGAATAGGAAGGCTGACAAGAGTATGAGTCAGGTAAAACTTGATGAAGGGTTGACTTGCAAACAGCAGGAGCAACTTAGAGAACTGCTCCATAAGTATAAAAATTTGTTTTCGGATTTACCAGGAAGGGTAGAAGGAGTGCAACATCAAATTATGACAGGAGACGCCTTACCCATTGCGTCTACTCCCTATCGAGTCACAGGGAAACTCGTAGAGTGTGTTGAAAGAGAAGTTCAGGAAATGCTGGATATGGGGATTATAGAACCATCCAGTAGTCCTTGGGCATCACCCATCGTGTTAGTTCAAAAACCAGACAACACAATAAGGTTTTGTGTTGATTATAGACGGTTAAACGAGGTGACGCAAACCGACACATACCCTATGCCAAGGTTAGACGACCTGTTAGAAAGAATGGGGAGAGCCAATTACATCAGTAGCCTAGATCTCACCAAGGGTTTTTGGCAGATACCAATGGATCCCAAAGACCGGGAGAAAACGGCCTTTAGAACCCATAAAGGGTTACATCAGTTCAATGTCTTACCATTTGGACTTAAAAACAGCCCAGCCACTTTCCAACGATTGGTAGATAAGATACTCAGGGGTATGAGTAACTTCTGTGTAGCATACATGGACGACATAGGTGTATTTAGCAATACCTGGGAAGAACACCTACAACATTTAGACCAGGTGCTGTTTCGACTGAAAGAAGCAGGGTTAACAGTGAAAGCACCCAAGTGTTGTTTAGGGAATCGAATGTCCAAGTACCTAGGACACATGGTGGGAAGTGGTATGATTGGTCCAGAACCTACTAAGGTGGAGGCGATACACAAGTGGCCGATACCCAAAACCAAAAAACAGGTTAGGTCCTTTTTGGGATTAGCCAGTTATTATCGAAGGTTTATCCCAAATTTTAGCGAATTGGCGACTCCATTGACAGGCTTAACCAAGAAGGCATGTCCAAATGTTATAGTGTGGACACCACAATGCCAGGAGTCAATGGACAAGTTAAAACAGACGATAACATCACAATCAGTGTTGAGAGCTCCGGATTTTGATCGTCCATTTACCTTAACTTGCGACGCATCAGAAACAGGTCTGGGAGCGGTTTTAAGTCAAGCTGACAAGGATGGGGAAAAGCATCCTGTAATGTTTTTAAGTAAAAAGCTGTTGCCGAGAGAAAGTAGTCTTTCTACCATCGAGAAAGAATGCCTCGCCATAGTGTGGTCGATTCAAAAACTGAGGCCATATCTGTGGGGCAGAAAGTTTATTTTGCAGACGGATCATGCGCCATTAAAATGGCTGAGTAATGTTAAGGGTACTAATAACAAACTCTTAAGATGGAGTTTGCTCTTGCAAGACTACAATTTTGAGGTAGTGCATGTGAAAGGCAAATCAAATGTGGTAGCTGACTCTTTATCGAGAGTTACTTGAATTCAGGTTACAAGATGGATATGGTTTGTATATAGTTGTGTAAGTATGAATATAGATGTGAAATGTATAAGTTTATATAATGTCTTACTAACGGCATTATTTTTAATTCACTCTGGACAGAGAGAATTAAAAATAATTTCGGGAGGAAGGAAGGAAGGTATGTAATGATGTCGATTATTTGTGTGTAAATGTTGTATAACATATGTTAAATGTATGTTGTTTTGTGTAGTTCAAAGGAATATCCTATGAATTGTTGATGTGGGTGAGACAGAAGGGAGGCTTGGCAGAAGCTCTGAAGAGCTGTCGCCATAGCAACCAGGGCCAGAGCCTTTTAGAATGTTCAAGGTATGAATTTTACAGTTGGTGAAGAGCGGTTGGAAGCCAACTGCCATGAGAGGGGGGGGAGGAGTTTGTTTTGAGTTAGTTGGTCTTAAGGACTGTAAGAGAACAGTTCAGTCTTTAGTTAGTCTTAAGGTCTGCAAGAGAGCAGTCCAGTTTTATGGGTGTAGAGACCCTAGTTAAAGATGGAAGAGTCCAGAGGTCTATAGAGGGTTAGTGGGAACCCTATAGTATAACCCCATTTGTGTTTTGTGTAACAGAATAAGTTTGTGCCTCTGAGGAAGTATAAAACCAATCAAGATTTGTACCCATTTGTGTCATAATAAATTATTTACATCTTAAAAGAAAAACACCTCTGTTAGTTCTTTTATTGGTGGTGGCCCTCAAGGTCAGTGGTCAGACAGACAAATGGTGGCAGTGTGGTCAAGTGGTTACTGAGAAATTTAAAGTCTCTGCAATTCAATGGTTAGTGGGGAGATAGTCTACCCTGCCATAAGACAGAAGTTGCTGAGGTAACTTCGAGGCCCCCTTGCATTTAGGGTTAGCGGTTTGGATTCCGAAAGATTGTCCAGTCTGGGGCCGGTCAACAAGGAGTTGTCACACCCAGGAGGGGGAGGGTTCAGGAGAGGGCGGGGCCAGGAGGGGCCAGGGCTAGGAGGACCATCTTCAGGTGGTCCTCCTAGCATAAGGATGGGGCTGCTCACCCTATCCTTATGCCAAGAGGAAGGCAGGACATGCGGCAACTGCCCCAATCCCCCCTTCCCCGATCCCCCTCCCGCGATGCTTTGACTGTCCTCTTAGCATTATGTCGGGAGGAGGGCGAGACAGGTGACAATTGAGAGTGCTCCAGAGGGCTTTCAGCTGCTACATGCCTTCCTCCCTCAGCTTTTTGGCATAAGGTTGTGATGGGTGGCCATGGCCTTCTGACAAAAGGATAGAGAAAATGAGGAGAGTCTGAGGTAACTACTGAGGGGGCCGCATCCAGCCCCTGGGCCTTGGTTTACCCATGCCTGTACTATACAATCTAAATGTTGTTGGATTCTTGATCCCAACATCCTTGCCCCATGACCAGATCCTGCAACAGTTTCATCGTAGAAATTTTTAAGGGGCAAATAGAAAATTATGGATTGTACATATACAGAATCATCTTTTTTTCACTTTGATTTTGAAACAATTTTGTAATTAAACAATTTCACAGTAACGTATTTCCAATTTTATAAACCACAGATTTACTAGAATAATAACAAGCTGTGGTTTTAAAGCCCTAAGAATTCCTATTAAATTTACATAGACTTGTCAATAAGAAAAACCTCAGTTATTGTATCACGGTAAGATATCTCACCTAACAGCCTCCGTTGTACATTGTTTTGATGGGTTTAGTATGATGAGGGAATGCTATTAACACATTCCAAAACATTTCATTAAACAATTACATTCAGTATGTGATTATCATGAGATAATTAGCACTTTTGGACATTTTTCAAACACGCCACTATTTTTCATGGCCCTAGAATAGTATATCATATACTTCCTCTTCCTGCTTTACTGAAACATTTTAATGAATTGAAGGCATCTTCAGGATTAGCATGAATGCGAAGCTGCCTTAAAAGGCTTAACATAAGTCTACAAAGACTTAAAAGCTTAAAGTTACAAAGATTTTTCTACGTTTTTAATTAAAAGGATGTTTGGAGACAGATGTTCATATTTCAGCCATGTGGAGTCATAAGTATTTTTATGGAGCACACCGCAAATAATTTTTTAGTAGTAAAAATAAGATAAGCATAATATTTTTTATTAAATCATTAAAATATCATAAAGAAGGAAAGTGTTACATGCCTTTAGCACTCTTCTTCAGGCACATGTTATAATGGATAAATATTTTAAGCATTCAAAATTTTGCTTCTACAACATTGTTTTAATAATCCAATAAATCTGATATGTTTTACTTTTAAAAAATGTGCCACATGGCTAGATTTCCTTTTTGGTAGCATTTTATACCCACATAAAGGCAATCCACAGATACAGGCAAACTGCAGATCACATGCAGTTCTTAACTACCATAAATTCCTAAAACATTAATATCCAAACCTCACTTCCCAATCCCCGATTATTCATCATTGCCCAATGTTCAGTTCTGGGTGCCTCATATAATGAAGGCTATACACAAGTTGGAGAAGATTCAGTGGTCAATAAGGATGATATGACATATGATGAGGGTTTGGGTGATATAGTAGTCTGAATATTGGACTACAGCTCTGGAGACCAGGTTTTAGTTCCCTGATCGGTCATGTAAATCCATTGGTTGACTTTACACAGCCCCAGTCCCAAAAAAACCCCATGATAGCTTTGTCTTAGGGCCACCATAAGTCAGAAATGAAGGCACACAGCAACAAGAAAGGGGAACCAAACATATGAAGAAAAGTTGAATTAGCTGAGTATGTTCATCTTGAAGAGCAGACTGAGTGATCACGCGATTGCCCTCTTTAAATACAAGTGCTATCATAGACAGGGAGGTGTGAGTTCATTCTCTGTTGCTGCAGAGATTAGAACAGGATCAGTTTTACAGTAGGGTAGATTTCAGTTGAACATTAGAAGGAACTCATTGACAGTGAGAGTAGATCAGCCATGAATTCAATTGCTTTGACAGCCTTCTTTGGACATCTCCAAAAAAAAAAGAGGCTAGATATCAAGCAAAGGGCAGAACTCAAAAGTCCATGGGACCCCTTCCAACTGATATGGCTTTGTGATTAGAACTGGAAACAGCTGAGTGCCTTCAATGGGATTACCCTAATTTGTCTCTTATCCCTACTCAGCTATTGAGTACTGGACTAGAGCATGTGGAATAGTATACTTCTCAGCTGCTTTTAAACTTGAGACCTCTGATGGGATTATTCCTCAATGTGCTTTTCAACTGTTTTATCATTGGTATATTTGAAAGCATAAAGATATGTGCAACATTCAAATTCCCAGGAGATCAGCACATTTTTATTGTTCTCAATAGTTACTTACTTAGGTGATCCCTCATTGTCTGAGTATGATGGCCTTCCAAGTGTAGTGTCTTTGTGATGGATATGTAGGTGACTGTGGGGCCCTATGCTTGATCCTCATGTTCTCCCACAGTGAGGGTATTGGTTTCCAGGTGGAAGGTAGTCCGAGTCAGGATTGGCTTGACATGCCTTCCTCTTGGCACGCTTCTCCCTTTTGCCCTCTATTTGTGCCTCTTTGAATTACTCAGCACTGCTGGTCATAGCTGATCTCCAGTTAAAGCGCTCAAGAACCAGGGCTTCCGGGTTCTCGGTGTCTATGCCACGTTTTTAAGGTTAGCTTTAAACCATCTTTAAATCTCTTTTCCTGTCCACCAACATTCCGTTTTCTGTTCTTGAGTTGGGAGTATAGTAACTGCTTCGGAAGACGGTGATAGGGCATTTGGACAATGTGGCCAGTCCAGTGGAGTTGATGGTGTAGGAGCATCACTTCAGTGCTGGTGGTCTGCTTCTTCCAGCATGCTGACATTTGTCCACCTGTCTTGCCAAGAGATTTGCAAGATTTTTTGGAGGTAACGCTGATGGAATTGTTCCAGAATTTGAATGTGATATTTGTACACCGTCCACGTTTCGCAGGCATATAACAGGGTTCTCAATAGAAATCATGTTGTGACTCAGCAATGGGATTTAAATATGTGAGGAAATGAGATTTATATATCCATGCCCATTGCACTAAGATGTCTGTGATGCAATGGATTAGAAATCTTCTACTTTTAGATTCTACAATTCACTGTATTTGCAAACATGCAGCTTAACCCAAACCATGTCTGTAGAAAAGTCAGTCTCACAGATCTCTTCAAACACATCTGTATACTAATAGGTTGTTGCTATCCAAGCAGAAGTATCTCAGAAACAGAAAGAGTGTGAAGATGACTTGATGAAAGCTGAACCCGCTCTGGAGGCAGCTACTACAGCTTTAAACACACTGAATAAGGTAAGCACTAGATTGCTGTATGGTAGTTTCTGCATTGGCAGCATGATGGAAGCAATTGTTTTGTTTAGTTTTATTGCAAAATGGCTTGTCACTTTTAAAAAATGGAAATCCTAGGTCATTGGATGTGTTGTATTTGTTTAATTGTCATATGATTAGCATGTGATTGTTTAGCCACACTAATGGTTACTTCAGTAGTAGGAATGGGAAAACACATTTAGTAAAACAAAAAAGTGGAAAATTGGCTTTTATTATTATGTTCTTCACAAGTAGAGTAAACCCACCCAATTAATGGACTTTATGTAAGTATTTTTAAAGAAGTTTTTGTTAACACAATGATTTGCTGTAGTTGGGACTAAGAACTGTATACAGGACAATATATCTGTAGCAATATTTTCTGTATTAGGACTTCATCAACAGCTTGACTTTCTTGTGGGATTATTTTTGCTATCTTCTAGTAGAGCAAATATATGTTTCTGGTTTTCATTTGTTATTTATCGTAATATTTAGCTCTGTTTACTGACAAGGGTGGCTACTGGCGAGAACATGTCATATTGTTAGATTACCCCTTGTTCTCCCAATGTTAAATGTGATTATATTGCTGCTTGTTTTTTGTTTGTGACTATTTTTAGGTGAATCTTTCTGAAATGAAAGCATTCCTTAACCCACCAGTTGCAGTGACCAATGTTGCAGCTTCAGTAATGGTCTTACTGGCAAATAAAGGCAGAGTGCCAAAAGATCGAACCTGGAAGGCTGCTAGACTCTTCATGGGAAAGGTGCTTTGAGTATTACTACAGTTCTAGTGTACTGAGATCTGATGTTTGGCTTCTGTATTTAAAATTCTCTGAAGTCCTACATCAGAGTTATGCAATGGAAATCAACATATGTAGAGTTCTACATTGGTTTTACTTGTAATAAATGGCAGCATTGGGCAGTCAATTGTACAACCAAATACATTTCTACAGGTGCCCAGTGACACCACATGATGCTTGAACTGAATGTTACACTTGACAAATGGTTTCCATAGGAAAACTTACTCATGTATAAGACAACTACAAGGTCCCAAAATTCTGACAGTCTGTTCTGTGACCAGAAGTGATTTTCTGTAGTGTCTCATTCTGCACAAAATTCAGGAAGACATACATACAATTTTCTGTATAAAAAAGAACAAAACAAATTAGTACAGAATACAATGCTGTTTTCTACAAAGAAAATGTACTAAAAAATTAAATTTGAGCAGAATAACTTTTGAACAACAAATAGACCACTAAAATTATGTAATTTTTGAAGAGCTCCTTTGCAATAGAGGAAAAAATCACTAACATTAGTAATGTTTTTCCCTAGAATACTGTTAGTGAGAAATTGCATCCATACTTCCTTAGCTGTTTTTCACATTTTAAAATAGGTGTTAGCCTACTTTTTCATGCATTTCCATGTAATTAGTCAACCAGTGCCTCATTTAGAGACTTGGCATTTATGCCTTGGAGAGAATGTGTTCCTTTTCAAAAGAGATTTGGGAAGGGGGGAAAGGGTACCTGCAACTACTCATAATCCTTTGACAATTTTCACTGTTTGAAGCTGCCCCAATAGCCAATAATAATGTATACAACTATCTGGTGTTTTAGTTCCATAACTTTTCAGGTTCTGAGTAACTTGTAGAGTTAAAGGGAGTGTTCAACAGTAATGACCTGCACGTATTTATTGCCTTCTTCCAGGTGGATGAATTCTTGCAAGCTTTAATGAACTATGATAAGGAACATATCCCAGAGAACTGTCTGAAAGTGGTCAAAGAACATTACTTGAAAGATTCCGATTTCAACCCCAACCTGGTTCGCACTAAGTCATTTGCAGCAGCTGGTCTCTGTGCCTGGGTTATCAACATAGTAAATTTCTATGAGGTATTGTGAATGCATTGTATTGTAGCGGAATTGTTTTTTTGTTTTGTTTTCATTTTTGTTTTTCATGTCAGGAGCAACTTGAGAAACTGCAAGTTGCTTCTGGCGTGAAAGAATTGGCTATCTGCAAGGACATTGCCCAGGGGGATGCCTGGATGTTTGATGTTTTACCATCCTTGTGGGAGGCTTGTCTCGTGTCCCTTCATGGGGAGCTAGAGCTAACAGAGGGAGCTCAACCCACTCTCCCCGGATTCAAACCACCCACTTGTCAGTCAGCAGTCCTGCCGGCACAAGAGTTTAACCCATTGCACCACCGGGGGCTCCAGCTGGAGTGTTAAAAGAACCTTTGCTGATTTTGGCATTTAGTGTTTCCTTTTTATCAGAGCAATATTTTCCAGCAGAATCATAGTATCTCAAAGTTGGAAAGAACCACAAGGGCCATCTAATCTGACACTTGTCATGCAGGAATGCAGAACTAAAGTACTCCTGAAATATATCAATCCAACTGACATTTAAAGACCTCCAAGGAGAGCGAGTTCACTACCATTTGAGGAGATCTGTTCCACTTTACATTTAAAACATTCTTAATAATGCTGATGTAGAATCCCTTATAATATGAATCTGTTGGTTGGTGTTGTAGTTTCAAAATGATGGAAAGCAAGCTTATGACATCCCTTCAGATATTTAAAGATAACTATCATGTCACCTTTTGGGCTTCTCCAAGGTAAACATATCCAGCACCCTAAGTTTTCCCATAAGGATTGGTTTCCAGATAATTCAATCATTTCTTCTTCCCTTCTGTGGACATATTGGAGCTTCCTTCTTGAACTATGGCATCCAGAATTGGACACAGTATTCCAATGCAATAGTTGAGTGAATGTTTGGGTGGGCAAATTCCAGTGGCTATACAGCCCTTCTTTATCCCTCATATGCCTCTTTTGTGCTCACCATTACAAGTTCCTTTTTAGCATTCTCTAAAGTTCAGAAAAACCTAAGAGTGCTAAATAGAGAAATACATTCTCTAGAAAGAAGAGGGAAAGCTATACACTTTCCCAGGGGAGAGCCAGTGACTTTGAGACCAGGATAGTGATACGTATACAAGAATCAACTACAAAATAATTTGATAGTAAATGGTGACTTGAAATACAAGTACTAGATTGTCTATCATGTTCCAGGATGCTTTTTTAGTTAAATGTATATCTAATACCTCAATTTATCTATTCTGTGATGTTCCTTCCTATGACTTAAGTGCATCTTGAAAAGAAGGGAGGATGTAATCAATTCCATCTGAAATATTGCCTAATAAACTACTGTGAGAACAGAGGAAAGATATTCTTCAAAAAGCAACATGCTCTTGATGTATAATTTTTGAAATTTTTCCTTGGGGCTGTTTTTTTAAAAGCTTTAACTATGAAATATTTGAACTCCCAGGTGTACTGTGACGTAGAGCCAAAACGTCAAGCACTGGCCCAAGCGAATGCTGAACTTGCAGCAGCCACAGAAAAGCTAGTTGCCATTAGGAAAAAACTTGCTGTAAGTATAAAACTAGTTTAGTCTTAATCCTATACCATCCCAAGCAAATTCAGTAGGTTTAATGCTACTGTGATAATGCTTGGACTCTATTGTAGAGATAAGGATTTGTTTGTTTGTTTTCTAGCTCAGGATGTATAGCCAGTATTTTTTTTAAAAAAAGACATTGTTGCATTACACATTATTACATTCTTTCCTATACATCAAGTGTAGATCTTGTGCATTTTTATATTTGGTACACCAAAAGTTTAACTTGAAAAACAGAATTTCCCACAAGTTGTTTAACAACATTATTACATACATATGAATCTGCTTATTCTTTATTTAAAATATTTTCAGGTTAAGCATTTGTAGATTTGATTGCAATCCACTGCTGCCATATACCATCTGAATGGAGACTTACAACCTCATCAGATAGGCTACTTTTCCCGTTGTACACAGCTTGCTCTTCCCTTTCAGGATGGAGCCCATTACATAATACAAGTGTATTTCCGGCCGGGCTCTGTCAGAAAAGGGAAGAGCAAGCGGTGTCTGCTGCCGCCACAGCAACATGAAAGGCTTCCCATATTGCCTTCAGGACTATCGGGTAAGCCAGGGGTGTTCTTTCACATACCAGCTATCAGACAAATGTGGGATGGGGATTGAGGTAAGTTACACAATGTGGGGCATGGAGCAAACGGGTCCCCCATGCCCCCCGCTGGAACCTCATTGATTTGTCATGATGTGTGGTGAATCCATGGGCCTTTGTGATGAGGTTTGTTTTATTTTATTTATTTATTATCAAAAGCATTGCATAAATTAGTATAAAACTGATAAAAATAGAAGGTGTGCAGGCGGCTAAAATTTTTTGACCAAAAACAGGCAACAGGAATGGCATTGCCTGTAGCCTCCAACAATTCCTCCTCTGTACATGAGGCTGGGCACACTGGACAAGCATACAGACACAGAGTTGTCTGTTCTGCTCCACAGTCACACAAGGTATGGGATTCTTTTAGGTAGTGCCATTTTGCCAGGTTGTCTTTTGTCTGCCCCCTCCACTCTGAGTCTATTCAGGGACTTCCAAGTTGCCCATTCTTGGTTTGCCCCTGGAGGAAGACCCTTGCCCGGGGGGATCCAGTTGGAATTTCCTGGTTTAGCTGCCCAGAGGAATACTCTTGCTGTTGCTGGAGGGACACCAAGAGGAGTGGTAGGTCTCATAAAGCTTTTCCTTTATTTGAGTCTACTGGGAGGAGGCTGGTAGCCATGTAGTGGATGGCTTTCACAGCGTTCAACCTTATTTCTCTCACATTTAGCAGCAACTTCCCATTGCACATCGGGGGAGGCAATGCCAGCTAGCTTGTAGAGTTTATCAACAGGTGTAGGTTTAAGGTCCTTAGATAACATCAATGTTGCAGGGAAGAAATCAAACTAACAAGTAGAGTGGGCTGTACATGTAACATGCATACTCCTTTAGTTACTAGCAGGTGGGAAGGAGTGGAGTGGGAAGCAGGCTTGCATGGATAAAAGAAGGGGAAGGGAAGACAATGCATTTCTCTTTCTCCTTCTTCCCGCTCCTCCATCCCAGCCCCTTCTCCCTCTCCTACCTGTGGAAGTAAGGGAGTGAGCAATGGAATAGGTGTATGATTGGGTCATTCCATTTCACCAGTGCAAGTACTTCTGTTTTTATGTGTGTTATGCAATTTGTGGGCCTAGAGATATTCATGGGGACCTTGTATCCCAAATCCCACAGAAGTGGAGGGCCAGCTGTGTTGCTCGCTATTTCCAAACATGCACAGGACATAGAGAGTTCTCTGCTGGATTAATTCAAAAGATAACATGTAAAAGATAAACATACTTCATTTTGATTAGTTTGTTTTACTGATTTTGTAATAAAGGTACTAAAGATCCCAGGTACTGCCAAATTAAGTGCTATCTCTATGCTTTGATCTGAATTGATTAATGTTATATGAAATGGGACAAGACACTGTGAAAGAGTGTTATTTGGCTATTAATTTTCCTTCAAATACCATGCTGTATACTTTTAGATGACAGCCAGTGTGGTATAGAGGTTTGAGTATAGGACACTGGAGATAAGCTTTGAATCCCAGCTTGGGGATGGACACTCACTGGACAACCTTTGACAAATCACATTCTCTAAGCCTCAAAGGAAGGCAAAGACAAAAACCCTTCTGAACTGGGTTTGGATCACCTTAGGGTGTCCATAAATTTCAACACAACAACAATCCATACTTTGATCCATTTATTAGTCAGTTCCCATTACATTTCTTAATTTCTTACATTATGCCAGTTTACCACTTATTGTCCTGTGATGCCCTTTCCCTCTCAATATTGTTTGGTGGCCTTATAACTTTGAAAAATAATATGCTAGATTGCAATTTATTTCTCTTAGATTTCCAGTGGAACCCTGTCCTATAAACCGGGGCTTTTTTGTGTGTGGAAAGTGTTGCACTAATTTTTCATACAGATGGGGGGTTTTTTTCCCTCAGTGGTAATTTTCTATAATGATTAATAAATGTAGCAGCTATTGCTTGCTAATCAATAATACATCATCAGTTTGGATGGCAATGTGCTAAGTACCATTCATTTTTAATACCTGTTATAATATATTTCAAAATGACAAATTAAATCCTTGTCAACAGTATACAACATCACAGTGAATGTTATTAGAACTGTTCCTAAATTACTATTTCAAATCATTCCATGTATATAGCGTGTTTTGTTTTGTTTTTAAATGAGCTGAATAATTTCTTGGGTTTAAATCATTCTGTGTAGCTATGCCCCAACAGTAGAAGATCCTTTCCAGGATGGTTTCATTATGGGACTTTAGAACTGCACTGTTACATTGAGAGTTTACTTAGTTATTTTTGGTCTTTGATATGTAAATATTCCCCTTTCTTCTTATAATGTATGTTCTGTATTGGTTCGTCTTTATTTTAATTTGAAGTCCATGTGTTTTTTTTGGTTTTTTGTTTTTTTTATTATTATTTTCATGATTTCATAAGCCAAGACAAACTTCTGTACCCAGAGCCAATGAATATGGGGCTTTCTTCCCTTTAACTCACTACTGTCAAATATATATTCCAGCATTTCCAATAGGACGTTTTCAGGATGCAGCGTGCAATGCATGTGTTTGTGTGTGTGTTTCTGTAGAAGTGGTAGCTTCACTGTTCCTGGTGAATCCAGTGTAAATACACTATTCCATCTTGTCCATAGCAATTCACCGTGAGCATTCATTGAGTGAAAAGCATATTAGTGAGTGCAGGAATGTATTGATTTTATTTTATAAATAAGTAGATGGATTTACACAGCTATTTTTAATGTGTAACGTTTATGGCTACTCATGAAGCCTAGAAGCACTTAAATTGTAGCAAGTGAAAGGCCATAAGTGATATCTGCCCAGTAGTAGCTTAGAATAACATGGTGTGTGTTTGCCAGCTTCCACTGCTAAGTAGTGTTCGAAGTTTGGGTTTTCAGGTGTGGGCCACATATCTTTTAAACTCTTAGGGAATTCTTCCACCCCAGAGTACATTCAGCAGAATCTCCCACCACTGTTCCCCTGCTTTAAATTGCTACCAAGATATGAGGTGGCAAATTTATATATAATAATATAAAACTTTATTTCTAGATTGTCCTCTCTCCCCAAAGGGACTCAGGGCAGTTTACTAGGCATCGTTTAGAATCCTAAAATGGTGAATTGTAAATCAAATGGGGGGGGGGGAATTTTTTTTTATTAGTAAAAGAAAGACTTACAAAAAAATTCCCAAAAATTTCGGAAATGTAACTTAAGTACTAACGAAATCCGTTAGTAATTCGTATGCCAGAGCATGTGCATTCCAGATGGTTTTGGCCTACAACTCCCAGAAATCCTAACAGCTGGTAAATTGGCTGGGATTTCTGGGAGTTGTAGGACAAAACTTGAATAAATCACACTGAATTCTAGATGGGACTCTCCAAATAGGAAGGAGGGAGGGAGGGAGGAGGTATTCTATTCTTGGCAGCAGCAAAAGAAAAGGAGGAGGAGCCCCCCCTCGCTCCTCGCTGCCTCTCTCTCACCCCGATCCCGAGGGAGCGAGGGCCCAAGTTTGCCCAGGCTGGTCATATACCTACATTCTATGCACATGCAATAATACAGCAGTAATAACAATGGGTATAAGAATAGGTAAAATTCAAACCGAAGTGTTCTGAGTGGTCCCTGCCTCAAGCGGTGCAAACGGGCTCTTCTTTGTGAGCCCGGGAAATTAGCCCGTGAAAAGACAGCGTTTTCTGCTTGGGTGCACACACATACATATTCTTTGGGGGGTTGCTGCAGAATCTTCTCTATGAGGCCGGGATTCTGCAACAAATCCCCCCTCCCAAGAATATGTATGTGTGTGCTCCCAAGCTGGCTTTTCCCCCGGGCTAATTTCCGTTTGCACCGCATGAGCCCGTTTGCACCGCATGAGCCCGTTTGCATGAGGCAGGGACCACTCAGAATACTACGGAATGAATTTTACCTTTCTTATACCCATTGTTATTACTGCTGTATTATTGCATGTGCATGGAATTAGGTATGACCAGTTGGATTACTTATAATATTAGGCAGTGGCACTTACAGTAGCATTCATTCTATTATACATTAGGTTGGTTTCTCACCCCAATACTCTTTGATGCCTTAGATCCTGGCTGGCAGGCAGGGAGGCAGGAAGCCTGGAAAAAATGTAAACAGAGAGGTTTACTCAGAAGTAAATCCACAAAGGAGGACCCTTCATCCAAAGTGCCCTCCTTTGCAGATTTACTTCTGAGTAATCCTCTCTGTTTACATTTTTTCCAGGCTTCCTTCCAGCCGAGGAAAGGAGCGAGTTTAGAGCTTGCCTTGCCATAATATTGGCAAGGGAGGCAGGAGGGTGGTGAGAGAGAAGGAGGGTGCCCCCCTTATGCCCCCCCCTTACGACCTAATAACGACACTTAAGAAAATCCTGGCCCCCGAGGTTCTAAAAAGAAAGTCCACTTCCTGGTTGGCGTTCCAGGTGCGGAAACGCTCGAAAGTAGCATTTCTTACGAATTTCTTACGAAACGAATCATTTTCATAACTTTTTTCTCATGCCTACAGTTTACACATAAAAAGGCAAACATTCAAAGACCCAAAATGGGTACAAACACATCAAAATAATACAGGATAATGGATAGTAACAGCAGAAAACTTACAACCAAGGAATTAAGCATCAAAATAAAATAAAAACAGGAACAATCCTCAAACAAATAAAAATGAAAGCATCAATAAACATTACAATGTACAATGCAAAAGCAAATTAACAAGAAAGAGATTGGAAGGAGAGTTTTACACAATCCTTCCTATTGCAGGGGGAAAAACCTCATCAGTATTAAAATGGTCCATCATGGAACCTCAACTCCTTGTTAATGAAATGCCTGCTTAAAGAGAATGATTTTTCTCCTTATTTGCTATCAAGTTGACTTCAACTTATGGCAGCCCTATGAATGAAAGATTTCTAGTGACCTTAGCCATCAACTGCCCTGCTCAAATATTGCAAGCCCTGACTTTCTAAATTGGGTAAATCCATCTGTAGTGCAGTCTTTCTCTTTTCCTGTGCCTTCCATATTATCTAGCATTATCATCTATTGCAACGAGTCAAATCAACCATGAGGTGGTCAAAAATTGTTGCAAGACTGCACGATATTGCCCACCAGTATGAGGATATAGTTTGTCTAACATAGGACACATCTACCTGTCTTTGAAGTTTCAGACAAACATCAAAACAAGTGCACAGCATTTGTTGGGGGGGGGGGAGAGATCATAAATGTGAATACCAAGAGGACAAATATAACAAACCATCAAAAGAACTGTTAAATTGGATTCAATTTTTCCTTGAAGGGTGTGTTTCTTTTTGATAGAACTGTGTTTGCCCATCTACCAACCCTTAGTTGCCCTTCACATAATTACCCCTTCTAATAATGTACTTCAATTGGGAAAGAAAATAGTGGCTCTGCCGCTACCCTTCTTGTTACTACCCACACATTCAAGATTTGTTCATACTCCATTAAACATGATAGGATCACAGTAAATGTTCCACATTACTAGTTTTAGATCTCAATTTAAAAACTCTCAGAGGAGCTGGTAGCACTTTGCCATGCAGAATGGGCAATCCTTATAATCATTACCATAAATGCCTCCATAAACAAAATTGGAACAGCCAGCCCATTACTCAGAGTAATCCAAGTTATACTTAAACATTTACTTAACTAGGCATTTCAAATGTTTCACTTTTCCCCAGATTTATAATGTTGTCACTCAATATTTTTCAGTAGTTTTCTGAATTAGATTTTGGTAGCTTTTCTGTATCATGAAGGGTGTGTTATTCGCTTTTATCTATACAGTATCTTAACAAGTCTAGCTGTTATGAAATAGTGATGCACAGCAGATATTTGTGTTGATATACTGAAGGCTAAGCATGAGTATGGCTTTGGAAGAATTTCATGTAATTAATAGCTTTGATTATGGCGCTCTCTGTGTGTGTCGTTTTTAATAATAATAATAATAATAATAATAATAATAATAATTTATTTTTAACCTGCCCTGTCTCCCCGATAAGTCTCTACCTGATAAGTCACTGCCCTTTTCCATCTAAAAACCTCATCCTACCACTATTCAATTATAAATCTCTTAAAAGTAACCTAATCTCTGTCAAGCTAGATAATGCAAAGGTTTTTATAGCACTCAAGGCATGCATCATTTGTGAACATTTAAATAATCACACCTGTCAAAATGCTATTGTGGAATGAATAACAGAATGAAGTAAATACAATTAAAACTTTTTGTCTGCAGGAACTAGATCTCAATCTGTCCAGACTCACAGCATCCTTTGAGAAAGCAACAGCAGAAAAAGTTAGGTGTCAAGAAGATGTTGGCCGAACCAGTAAGACCATTGAGCTGGCTAACAGGCTTGTTAAAGGACTAGAGGTAAGTAGATGTATCATTAATACTGTTTCCAAGAGATTTGAGTGTATTTGAGAAACCTTACAATTGCATTTAAGTTTGCTTAGATAAAAGAATTTCTTAGACATATTGGAGGGAAATGAATTGGCATTTTGTTCAAGCAAAATTTAAGTCTAGCACAGGAGATGCTTAAGCAGTATATTTTCATGTTCTGGAAGGTGTTCTTTCACATCATTCCTATCAGACAAATGATGATTTCTGGCAAACTGCACTGTCTAAGTAAAAAAGCCAGGTAATTGATTCTTCATTCCTGCTAAGAGGCCAATGTGTACATGCTCCCTAGACTGAGAAACTTCAGAATAATTACCTTGTAGGATGGGGTCAGTGTTGTAAAAACCTTCTCCGACTGCTTATTTAGCCTAATTGGTAATCCAGCCCTAGACATTATACTGTTGATTCTGCATCATATGCTATACATTTGGGGATGGGTTGGATGTCCCCAGAGAAAAGTCCTGTAACTAAGTCAGTAGATACATAGCACATAGTAGCGAATTCTTTCTGACAGCATGGTCAGACTTTAGTTAATGAGCATTGAGACTGAATAATGCTCAGGTCAGGACTAAGTCATTATGTATCCACCCACAATCCACTTAACCTTTGGATAAGTGGACTACAGTAGTTGCATTGTTTCTGCCTTCAGTTCATAAAAACCATTAATCTTCTAATAAGGACAACATATGTATCTCAGTATGTGTTTCTTAAACTACCTCTATATAGAATTCAGTGTTCTTATTATTTGATCTGTAGAAAAACATCTTCATGACAAAACAGATAATTATAGTGGTCAATTTCCATGTAATTGTTGAAATACACCATTAAATAAAATCATTTAGTCTGGAATTATTTAATAAACAATCTGGATATACTATCTGTTTAGACACTAACCTACTGAAACCAGTAGTTGACTTCTTTCTAGTGTGTGTATAACAGTCTCTGCATGTGCATATACTTATAGAGAATAACATACAATCAATTTCAAAAACGATTTGTGGTTGTGTATGATGTATGGTCTATGTACCTGCCTCCACCACAGCCAATGAGAGTCATTTCTTCAATATTGATTCTCCGCGAATGAATAATAATGCTACATACAATGATACAATACTGGTGAAAGATGGATATGTAATCTTTATATCTAACTGAATGTTTAATGTCTTTTAAATAGATATTTAAAATGTCGTACTTCATTTTGCCTTTATATTTTAGGAAAGTTGCCTGGAAAAGTAATTACATTTTCCCCCATGGAAGGTGGTCTATATGTATATATCTTAAGCTTTAGAAATCAAATGACAAAATTAAACCAGACTTGTCTGTATTTTAAAGTCCTGGAAACCAATGGGACTACCAAAAATTAGTAGTATAGTAGTCTTGCTTATCCAACCTTTGCTTATCCAACATTCTGTATTATTTCTTTATTTCTTTATTTCTTTATTTACATCATTTCTACCTCGCTCTTCTCTACCCCCGAGGGGGGACTCAGAGCGGCTTGACAAAAGGCAGCAATTCGATGCCGATACACAATATAAATATACAATATAAAACCATAAACATTCAGCATTAAAATACAGTTAGCATTAACACGTAATACACATTCACTTAAGTTAAAAACAGTGTTCCGTCCACAACATGAGCATTGAGCCATATCCATCAACTTGCCATTACAATTCCAATCCAAAGTGCTGCATTGTACTAATGTGCAAAAGCCTGATCCCATAGCCAAGATTTTACTTTTTTCCTGAATGCTGGGAGGGATGGGGTTGATCGTAGGTCGCTTGGAAGCGCATTCCACAGGTGGGGAGCCACCACCGAGAAGGCCCTATCTCTCATCCCCACCAACCGCGTTTGAGAAGTTGGCGGGAGCGAGAGCAGGGCCTCCCCGGATGATCTTAAATTACGAGGTGGGATGTAGAGGCAGATGCATTCGGACAAGTAAGCTGGGCCAGAACCGTAGAGAGCTTTAAAGGTCAAAACCAGCACTTTGAATTGAGCTCGGAAGTGGATCGGCAGCCAGTGGAGCTGACACAACAGGGGAGTGGTATGCTCCCTGTATGTAGCTCCAGTTAATAATCTGGCTGCTGCCCGTTGGACTAGTTGCAATTTACAAACTGTCTTCAAAGGCAGCCCCACGTAGAGTGTGTTGCAGTAATCTATTAGGGATGTGACCAGAGCAGGGACGACCGTAGCCAGATCCGACTTCCCAAGTTACGGGCGCAGCTGGCGCACAAGTCTTAACTGTGCAAAAGCTCCCCTGGCCACCGCCGAGACCTGGGGTTACAGGCACAGCGATGAATCTAGGATCACTCCCAAGCTGCGAACCTGCGTCTTCAGGGGGAGTGTAACCCCATCCAACACAGGCTGTAACCTGTGTTATCCAATGCAGTCTGCCTCCAGCCCAGATCCACAGCTGTTCAATACATTGCAATGTTTTGGTGCTACATTCATAAATACAGTAAATATTGCATTACATTACATTACCATGTAAGGAACTGCTTTTTCTGTCTATTTGTTGTAAAACATGATGTTTTGGTACTTAATTTGTAAAATCATAGCGTAATTTGACGTTTAATAAGCTTTTCCTTAATCCCTCCTTATTATCCAACATTTTTGCTTATCTAACGTTCTGCTGGCCCGTTTATCTTGGATAAGCGAGAACTCTACTCTATTTAGGGTTGAAGTGTCATACTCTTTGCTAGTCATTTAGTCCAGAGTAGCTCTGAAAAAGAACAAATACTATTAAATTGCTTAGTAGTAGTCTATTGCTATGTGTGGTTTCAGCCAGATAAAAAAGAACACTGATTCCATAGTGCTTTGGGTCCTGTGATTGCCTTACTTATATCTCTACTGAATGATGAGAAAACTTTTAAAGAACAGTGACTCCCTCCTTTAAAAGTACTGATGTAAACAAAGAGAGGAAAATATATATAACAATTAACTGAGAACGCCAGCTCTTTTCCTCAGGGAGTAAAATCTTTTTGACTTGAACAGGAGACAGTTAACTTCTGAAAAGCATCAAGACTGATGATTTTGTCTATATAGCATTGACCTGGAAGCTCAGCCATTCAGACTAATAAATCAGGCAATTTATATTTAATCATTAACTAACTCCCGAGCTGAACAGCTGTTCAAAATTAGAAATGGGTCACCCCGGCCAGGATGATATTACAGGCAATCTATAATGCATTAGAATAAAATTATAGTGATTTTTAACTGTCTGGAAATTTATTACAGTGCATGTTCCAACTCTTAAACCCTTGTTAGCCAATGTCACTTGTGATTTATGATGCTGAAATAGTACAGTAAAATTACTGAAGATTTAAATAGACAATCATTCTGTGTTTAGTAAATCTTCAAATTTCAAAGCTAGTTTGCAGAATGAGGTGGGTGCACTTTATTGTTTATGACTTACCAGCCAGTGACAACAAGCAAAGAGAATGGATAAATCAAAACTCCTTCCTGTGAGTTAATGGGTTTGTTGTTTGGTTCAATTTAGCTAGTTATTTAAGAAAAAACCTGTTATGTTCTGCAAAAAGTACTCAGTTGAATGGCATATTTCTCTATTATGGTTTGCTGTTCTTCCTACTTTTAAACCTACTAAGTGGGAGGGGGGTATCTGAGGGCCACATCTTTCCACTTAGAAAAGTACAGTTCTTTTAATAATTGGGTTTTGAGATGTTAGAATAAGTCCCTTGCAAAATCAGGAAAACGTGAGTATTTTTATTTTCATGCTTTTAACTTCTACGGGGTTAACTCATTGGGCTACCTATGATTTGTCCTGATGTAATGTGTTCTGAACTGTTTTCCCCTTTTGTCATTGAATGTTTGCCATAAATCAGGGGTGCTCACACTTTTTCAGCATGCGAGCTACTCTTAAAGCAACCAAGTCCAAAAGATCTACCTGCCCCGGTCGCTGTGTGCTCCCGCGCGCTCCCGCTGCGCACGCTTGCCAGCATGCATGCTCTTGCTGCTGTTTTTCGCCCGCGCAGCGCTTCTTCCACCTGCGGGGCATTGCAGGAAGGAGAAAGCACGAGGCGGGGCTTCCAGAGGGAGCGCTCCGCCCTGCCTGTCTTGCCGGCAACAGAGGCTGCACTGCTGCTTCTGGACGAGAGAGAGGCAGTGTGCTCCCTCCAGAGGCCCCGCCTCGTGCTTCCTTCTTCCTGCAATGCCCCACAGGCGAAAGAAGCACTGCGAAAGCGGAAGCCAGCAGCAGGAGTGCGCATGTGCGCAGGGAGTGCATGCACATGGCAGGAGTACCCCATCCGGCAGGTGAGGCCCGAAGATCACCTGGAAGAGGGCCAAAGATCTACTAGTAGCTCCCGAGCTACCTAATGAGCACCCCTGCCATAAATGCTGGAAACCGCCCAAGTCCCTTTGAGGAGATAGGGTGGTCTATAAATAAAGTTATTATTTTATTGACACAAAAACACAGTGTAACACAGCAAACGAGACATATATGCTGGATTTTGTATCACAAAATCACAAGTTCAACACTTCCCAAGCATTTAGGACTGTGATATTATTATTATTAATAATAATATTATTATTATTTGAAACACAACAAGATGAGTCCACAGCAGACAAGATAACTTTGCTGGCCGTTGTATTGAATCACACGTCGGGCACTTCCCAAGTGTCTAGGACTGTGTGATGTATCAGCGAATAATGCGTGCAGATCCCAGTAAAGTGGTCTTCAGCAGCTGGCAAATGGTAATTTTGTCAGCTCCGATTGTGTTTAAATGCGGCCAAGGTCTTTAGGCACTGCACCCAGTGTGCCAATCACCACTGGGATCACCTTGACTGACTTGTGCTAGAGTCTTTGCAGTTCAATCTTTAAATCCTCATATCATGTCAGCTTTTCCAGTTGTTTCTCTGCAATCCTGCTGTCAACTGGGATTGCGACATCGACAATCCATACTTTGTTTTTTAACGAAATCGTGAGGTCAAGAGCATTATGCTCCAAAACTCTGTCTGTCTGAATCCAGAAGTCCCAGAGGAGTTTGACTTGCTCATTTTCTGTAACTTTTTCTGGCTTGTGATCCCACCAGTTCTTTGTCGCAGGCAGATGGTATTTGTGGCGCAAGTTCCAATGAATCATCTGAGCAACGGTGTTGTGCCTCTGCTTGCAGCAGCTGAGGATGTGATCTATTGTTTCATCTGCTTCCTTGCAGAGTCTACATTTGGGATCTGTCATCGACTTTTCAATTCTGGCTTTGTTGGCATTTGTTCTAATGACTTGTTCTTGGGCAGCCAGAATCAGGGCCCCCGTCTCCTTTTTCAAAGTTCCATTTGTGAGCCACATCCGTGTTTTTTCTTTGTCAATTTGGCTCTCAATTTTTTCCCACAAACTGTCCATGGAGTGACTTTCTTTCGCCAGTTTTCTCTTCTGCTCTGATTTGTGTTTTAACGGTATTCACTCTTTGTCTTTTGCATTTGACGCAGTTTACTACTATTGAGTTCCTTCAATGTTGGTTCTTGACTGCCTTTTACATAATCTGCCAGTGCATGTTTCTCTTCTTCTACCATTTGTTTCACTTGCAGAAGCCCTCTGTCGACATCACTACGCGGGTGTAATGAATAGTAGATGGTCATCAGTTTTCTTGTTTTTCTGTCCAGATCATCCAGCTCTGTTCATGTCCAGTTCATTATTATTATTGTGTTGTTATTATTATTATTATCATCTAATATAGGATCACATTTTTAAAAATTCTGCCCCAAATTATTTTATAATTATTCTTATTGCTGATTTCTTGCCTTTTCTCCAAGAAACTCAAGATATATTGCCCACTCTCTCCAGTTCCAGTTTGTCTTCACAATAACTTACAGAGAAGTTTAGATTAAAATAAGCTTTTCTTTATGTGCCTTCAAGTCATTTCTGACTTACGCCAACCCTAATGTGAATCTTTCACAGAGTTTTCTTGATTTGCTCAGAAGATGGTTTCCTTTTGACTTTACTTGAATATCTTCAATCTTGGTTGAGCATTCTGACCTCCATACCATAATGGCAAAATAATTATTTAAAGTTTTTTAGTGCACGACAGCCTCATAGTAATATTTTGCATTGAAAAGAGCAGGGCTATTACTCTTATAAAAAAAATTTAACCTTTGTCACTGTTGGAATGACAGATTTTTTTGCAAACAGTCCAGTTGCTTCTCTGGAGCCAGCTTTTCCTATGCCAAAAGCACCATAAGGGATTGATATCCCAAAAGCAATGAAAAAGCCAAGAAGCAGCTTTAGTCTCTAAAGCCAGTTCCTCATAGCCCTGATTGCTAATATTGGAACCAGTTCCTTACACCTCCAAAGCTTCATAAGAGCTTGGGAAAATTGAAGCAGACATCCCTGTCCATTTAGAAATTTGCAAATTTTAAAATTAGAAATACATTTCCTTTTCTAATTCTACTTCGATTTAGACCAGGCATGGGCATCCTCTGGCCCCCGGGCCACCCCCAGCCCCTGGGCGATGCCATCCGGCCCGCCACCGCTTCCTGCCCAAAAAGAGGGAGGCGAACTTCCACCGGAGCCACAGCCACGTATAGTTTTGTGTCCAGCAACAAAGGATGGCTGCTGCTGTCCCTCGCTGCTCGGGCTGAGGAAGAACTTCTGCAAGAAGCCCCACCTCCCTGCGTGAAGCCACCTGTGACCTCATTGCGCAGGACCCCCGTCAGGGAGGTGGGGCTTCCTGCTGAAGTTCTTCCACAGCCCGAGCAGCGAGGGGCAGTAGCAGCCATCTTTTGTTGCCGGACACAAAACTACACGTGGCTGTGGCTCCGGTGGAAGTTCGCCTCCCTCTTTTCAGCCAGGAAGCGGCGTGCGAGAAGGAAGAGAAGAGGTAAAGATGGGTTGTGGGCATGTAAATGTGAGGTGCTGCACAGACACCTATGGTGGTGTCTGTGGACAACACCAGCATAGGTGGTGGAAGGGACATTAAAACACGGGAGTGGAGATTGAAGTGGAGGGGGGAGGAAAAAAGCCGCTGGAGAAGGTTCGTAGAAACTCCCTTTTAGTCCCCACGCACCCCACCCAGAGACCCCAACCCGCCTTTATCTCTTCCTCTTC
Source organism: Anolis apletophallus (assembly GCA_030556195.1). Taxonomy (NCBI): domain Eukaryota; kingdom Metazoa; phylum Chordata; class Lepidosauria; order Squamata; family Anolidae; genus Anolis; species Anolis apletophallus. The sequence continues at coordinate 48,900,747 of JARBWK010000008.1, forward strand.
TTTCCTGCCTAGTAAACACAGGGGGACTAAAAGGGACCTTCTCCAGCAGCTTTTTTCCCCCCCCCACCCCCTCAATCCCCATGCTTGTGTTCTAATGTCCCTTCCTGCAGAAGCGGTACCTATGCTGGTGTTGTCCACAGACACCTCAAGATCATGTGGTGAGCATGACTGCATGGAGTGTTGTTCTTTTGTTGTAGAAGCAGGACCTCACATTTGCATGAATTTGAACTGCTGGGTTGGCAGAAGCTGGGGCTAACAGTGGGAGCTTCTGCAGGACCTCACATTTGCATGTATTTGAACTGCTGGGTTGGCAGAAGCTGGGGCTAACAGTGGGAGCTCCCCCACTGTTATTTCATTTTATTTTATTTTAGTGGTTTTTATTATTATTTTATAATAATTTTATTATAATATAATAAATAATATAATATAATGTTATATTATATTATAATTTCAATATATTATGTCTATAAATATACTATAATATAATAATTATGATATTAATACTAATAATGTATGAATATTTCTTGATATATTAATATGTTAATATTAATGATGTGTAATATATAGTAAATATAGTAAATAAATAAATAAATAAGGTTAGACTGTAGTTCCACCTTTAGGTGCGGCCCTCCATAATATTTTTTGGCTCTTGTGTGGCCCCTTGGAAAAAATAATTGCCCACCCCTGATTTAGACGCTATACACTTCTGGTAATCACCGTGCTACTTTATAATTTTATCTTTCAGTCTGAAAATGTTCGCTGGACTCAATCCATAAAATCCTTTGAAGCACAAGAAGTAACAGTGTGCGGTGATGTTTTGTTAACAGCAGCTTTTGTTTCTTACATTGGATCCTTCACCAAACTATATCGTCATGAGTTAGTTGAATCTATGTGGCTTCCATTCCTGAAATCACAAAAAGTAAGAATTTTACATGAACTTCAATTCTTTGATTTGGCATATAATTTCTTTTTAATCCTATGCCAAATCATTAATAATCTATTTCAAAGCTTAGAAATAGCGTATTAATCTGCATCAATGGCTTATTTACTGAGTGGTAATAAAAATGTGGCATTGCTGAACTGTCCTATACTTCTGTTTTGTTTCAAAGAATCCCATTCCAATCAGTGAAGACTTGGATCTGGTTGCCATGTTGACTGATGACGCCATGATTGCATCGTGGAATAATGAAGGACTACCAAGTGATAGAATGTCAATAGAAAATGCTGCAGTTCTTACAAACTGTGAGCGCTGGCCACTTCTTATAGATCCTCAACTACAAGGGGGGAAATGGATAAAAAATAAATATGGAACAGACCTTAAAATTCTTCAACTAGGACAGAAGGGGTATGTGTTTGTTGAAAAAGTGTGCAGATGCACTGTATGCATAAATGACAGCATATTTCCTGTTTTCCTGAGATGGTTTTCAACCTATACAATCCTAAATACAGTGAGACCTTGATATCCCTAGCATTTTGTTCCAGGAATCCCATTATATAAAATGGCATAATACAATGGTGCTGTTTTTATAAAGTGGTAAAATCAAGATTTGCTTTTTATATTAAAATATATTTTCAAGCTGTAGATCACTGATTCTCAACCTGTGGGTCCATGGGTGTTTTGGCAGAATTCGTGGATATGGAAATCTGACCGTATTTGTTCTTCTCAGAATAGATCTCTCTTTTTTTGTTTTCATGGCTTTCAAATGTACCACAATAGATTCATCAAAATAGTTTTAATGTGCATCATGTGCATGTATTAAATTTAAAAATAGGCATCCAAGAATACTTTCTGGTTGTGGTTTTGAAGTAATATAAAGTAGCTCTGTAAATTTGATATAGGGACCCTTCTTAAAATCAAGCATGTAATGATTTAAGTTTTCTGAAATCTAGATCAAAACAAAAACAGGTGCTTTGGCTGCTCCAATTTTGTCTCCATTGGTATTAAACTCATGGAGACAAAATCATTGTTCTGTATGTTTTAATACATGTATTTTGTAGAAATACATTTTAATATATGTATTGTACATACTGTATTTTCTGGCTTATAAGGCTACTCAAAAGTTGGGGGTCGTCTTATATGCCAGGTAGCGTCTTATAGGGTGGGTGCTGAAACTTCCAAGCCGGACTGGAGAATCTGCAGTCGCCGCATATGGTGAGGGGAGTTCTGCCGTGCCCCAATCCCCATCATATGCAGCGACCGTGTAAAAGCAGCAAGGGTGGCACTGTACAAATATGGTAGAAGAAAATCCACTCACCAGAATTCGTGGAAAGAAGTGACTTAACACAGTCCCCATGTTGAGGTGAGAGGGCGCCTCACTGGGAAGGTGTGAATGAAGGGCAGAGCAATCTGCAGGCATACAGGACACCCGAGGTATGAAAAAAGAGAAAGAGCAGTACTATCTCCAGAAAAATACATCTCTTTCACCCATCTGGCCCACCCTTGTATCCTATTACTGTACCTCTTTCTTTGCCTCTCAGATCTTGCTCCTGAGGACTGCAGTGAAGCGGCGCAGGAGCATGTGTGCGAGATCTGAGAGGCAGAGAAAAAGGTCCAGTAATAGGAAAATTACCATATTGAAATCAAATCTGGTGAATTTTTAATTTTTATTTGGTGTGCGTTGGAAGAGGGGTAGTCTTATACAGTGAGTATATCCCAAACTATATTTTAACAGGAAAAGTTGGGGGTAGTCTTATACGCCCAGTCATTTTATACACTGGAAAATATGGTAATGATTATGTGTTTTTAGCTATGTTGTAACCCGCCTCAAGTCACAAGGAGAGGCTGGTAAGAATTATTATTATTATTATTATTAGAGAAAAGACGGATATTTATTTTAAAAAAGCGAGGAAAATAGGGGCATATAGAGTTGTTAACATGCTTTAGGCCTCTTGAAAAATGAGTTTTAGGGAGACTGAATATTTCCCCCATCCCTTACATGGATTCTTTATGGGTTATTTTGTGTGGATAGGGGCTTCTTTGGTATGTTTTCTACAAAGGAAAAATATGCTAGGAAGAAGATTAGACTGTTCTGCTTCTACAAGGCAGACTGAGATTTTTAGTTTAAGCCTAGTCCGGTGCCACTTTAAACACAATATTTGTGCTTACCGTCCATTGATATATAAAAAAATTAAGCCGTGGATGAGTGAACCCGTGGCTGCATAATTCATGGATATAGAGGGATGATTGTACTCTTTCCCTACCATCATTTTCTAACCCTGTTTTGTTTTCCCCTTGAAGCTTCTTACAAACTATTGAAAGAGCTTTGGCTTGTGGAGATGTTGTCCTGATTGAAAATCTGGGTGAAACTGTAGATCCTGTGCTTGATCCTCTGCTGGGGAGAAACACAGTTAAAAGGGGGAAGTAAGTACTCTCTAACTAGCAGATATAAAGTCCACAGAATATTTATTTGTCTGTTATTACCTCTTTGTTATAATTATTATTTTTACCATCATAATAACTTGTTCATATATTTTTTATTTTTTAAAATATGCACTGCAAAATAGGTGTATTTTTGATAATGGAAAAGTTTGCCTATATATTGGTGGTGTGTATGTATATTTTTTTAAGAAAATCCAGAACTTACAGTAGGAATAGTCTAAGTACTAGGTAAAGGGAAAAGTTTTCCCCTGACATTAAGTCCTGTCATGTCCAACTCTGGGGGTTGGTGCTCATCTCCATTTCTAAGCCGAAGAGCCGGTGTTGCCCGTAGATACCTCCAAGGTCATGTGGCTGGCATGACTCCATGGAGTGCCGTTAACTTCCTGCTGGAGTGGTACCTGTTGATCTACTCAAATTTGCATGTTTTTGAACTTCTAAGTTGGCAAAAGCTGAGGCTAACAGCAGGAGCTCACGCCACTCCCCAGATTCCAGCCTGCAACCTTTCAGTCAGCAAGTTCATCAGCTCAATGCTTTAACCCACTGCACCACCAGGGGCACAGTACTACCAAAGACTAAATGATTGAGATTATTTAATTATTTAATTTTACATGTACTAGATTCAGACATCTTTTGCCTGCTAGCCTACCCACTATTCACTCAACCCAGGGCTGGTCATACTTACTTATTAGCTTTAGCGAGACTACTGTCTCAGGCCCCTTCTACAGTGCCATATAATCCAGATTATTAAATCAGATAATCCACACTATTTGCTTTGAACTGATTGTATGAGTCAAAACTGTCATATAATCTAGTTCAAAGCAGATCATCTGAATTTATATGGCAGTGTAGAAGGGGCCTCTGTTAATGGAGGCATTGGAAGCAGGACATCCTCCTCACTCTCCATAATAAGAGCCTCCATGTTCTGTGGAGTAGCAGCCACTGCCCTCTACTACTCTGCAAAGCTGAGTTCTAGCAGTGATAGAATTAAAGCTCCCTTTTTCCGCAACCTCCACTACTACCACCATGATTTCCTTTCTTGGTCCATCTCCTTTGCTCTTTTCTGTGCTGGTGGATGGGACACAGTTGTCACCCCTTTCTCTCTTTTGGGAAAGCAGCTTGGGGCACAGGTGGTAGCATCACATTCTTTTTCTCTTCATGTGAGTGGGTCTTGAGACTGTTATCACTCAAGTGGCATGAGCACCATCATCGCCAGCTCATCTTCTGCTTCCATCTTATAAAGAGAGAGTAACCACTGCTACCACACCCTTCTCTAAGTAACAGCACCTCTTTTAGTGCACTGCAATATGTGGAATAAGTAATGTTCGGTGTTGCTACGGTATGTTTCTATATTAAAGGGGATATCCCTCTTTTGAAGGTGAGAAAGCTTGTCCCTTATAGTGCTTCCAGATACCTTTTATTACAAGGGGTGTCCCCTACTCGAGGCCTGGAACACTTTCGCTTTTATAAACAAGATGCCAAATAGTCCCATATTTTGGGGTGTAAGCTAGACCGAAATGTATGTATCGCATTTGTTTATAATTGTGAATAGTATGTTTACAGAGAATTTTGTGGTTAAATTAATGGAAATCCATTCTTTCTTTTGGTATTTAGGTAGAACACAAACTTAATATCCGCTGCTTCCAAATGGTCAGACTTGTATGTCATGAATTTTGGTTCTTCCCTATTGCTAGTCTGAATGAAACCCTGCAACCTTAATGGTGTTTTGCTTTCCACCAAAACCAGGCAAGTTCTCCCAACTTGGCTGGTTTTGTCTGTGGCCCCTCTCATCTAATTCTCCTTGCTCTAAACCAGTGGTTTCCAACCTGTGATCCGTGGACCACCAGTGATCCGCAAGAACTAAAATATGGCGAGCAGATGGTGACTACTGGATGGCATATGTTCTGTATCAGAAACTAGAGCTGATGTGGTCTATCCAATGCAATTTTCTGAATCAGCACCCTAAATAACCACACTGAATCTAAACTTGATCATAAACCAATTCTTAACCCTTTTGGTACTAATGTTGGAGAGTCGTCCCTGGTCAAAGTGGTTCCTGGTCAAGTGGTCCCTGGTCAGAAAAAAGATTGGGAACCACTGCTCTAAACTGTTTCATCAACTGCAAATAATAAATTGTGTTGTGCCAACATATGATACCATTTGAGAGTATGATAGAATAAGAAAAGAGGAGGCATTTTCTGATGTGTGTGGTGTAGTTTGATACCGTGTACTGCATGGTTGTCATAATTCTATTGGGTAGAGCTGGGTAAGACTTCAAATAGCATAGTTTTCATATGTTAATTATTATGGTGTCTTACTATTTTGTTTTGACAGACAAATTTGACTCTCCCTTATTGCTTCCTTATTGCTAAATATCCGCAAATACCCCCCTAACGATTTTTGTGTTCTTTCTACGCCGCCATTACAACAAGGATGATACGCAGACGTAAGTTTCCTCTGAGCTCCTAATACTTCCAAAAACTTCTCCCAAAACCGGGCAGTAAACTGAACCCCTCGGTCGCTGAGAACCTGTTCCGGGCAACCATGCAACCGGTACACATGCTGCACGTATAACTCAGCTAATCTCTCTGCCGACGGCAAGCCCTTCAAAGGAATAAAATGAGCCTGTTTTGAGAACAAATCCAGCACCGTCCAAATAAACCTGTACCCTCGGCTAGACGGCAACTCCCCCACAAAATCTGTACTAACGTGCGTCCAGGGCCGCACGGGGGAGGCCACCACCTGGATCAACCCTCGCGGCCTAGCAGCAGGTTCCTTATTTCTGGCACAATCTTCACTATGCTCTACATACTCCTTCACCTCCGCTCTCATGCCTGGCCACCAATACCGTTTCTTTATGGCTAACAACGTCTTCATCACTCCCCAATGGCCAGCAGACTTATGATCATGGTTAAGCCGCAAAACTTTCCTCCGCACACCTCGAGGAACATACACCTTACTTCCCATGACCCACAATCCATTTAATATCTTACACTCATTCTTATGATCCTGTAACCACGCATCACTTTCGTAACCCCTCTGTAACTCCAAACACCACTCATCCACCACTTCCTCCTCCTCTTTCACCTCTCTCTTCACCTGAGATCTTGTCTGTACCGCTAACCCCCAATGCTCCCTTGTAAACACCTCTTCTGCCTTCTCCAAACAATTCTCTCCCACACTTGGATACCGAGACAATGCATCTGCCACTACATTCTCACTTCCCTTTATGTGCTGCAACGAGAAATTAAACCGGGCAAAGTATTGAGCCCATCTCACCAATTTGGGAGATAGCTTCTGAGGATTCCTCAAATACTGAAGGTTCTGGTGATCTGTCAACACCACGAAAGGAAAAGCCGCCCCCTCCAAAAACTGCCGCCACGTTTGTAAAGCACACTTCACCGCAAAAGCCTCTTTCTCCCAAACGGGCCACTTTCTTTCCAACTCCCCAAATTTCTTTGAAAAATAGGCACATGGCCTCAAACTGCCTTGCTCATCCCTTTGCATCAACGCCCCTCCATATGCCCATGCGGAAGCATCGCATTGCACCACAAACGGCTTACTCACATCCGGATGCATCAGCAAAGGACTCTGGGTAAAAGCCCTCTTTAGTCTATCAAAGGATTCCTGACACTCCTCAGACCAACTTAACCTCGCTCCAGGGGATTTGGTCTTCTTAGACTCCCCCTTCCCCTTCGTCTTTAACAACTCCGTGAGTGGGAGAGTTATAGCTGAGAACCCAGCTATGAAAGTACGGTAAAAATTCGCCAGCCCTAAAAACGCTTGCAACTGCCTCCGGGTTTGTGGAGCCTCCCAGCTCAACACATCCTCTACTTTAGCGGATCCATAGCCACACCATTCTCACTAATCCGATACCCCAAAAATCAATCTGATTCCTCCCAAACTCACACTTACTAAGCTTCACATACAAACTAGCCTGTCGCAATCTTTCCAACACCTCTCGGACTAACAGAACATGTTCTTCCCTCGTATGCGTCACAATCAGGGGCGGTCTAAGGTAATTTGAAATGGTAGGCGAACATTATTTTGGTGCCCCCAAAAAAACATTATTTGCCCCCATGTAAAACAAATACTGTATACAATTATAATATCACAATACCATTAGTAGTATTATATTGTATCAATCAATGTATATAATATATTATACCATACTCATACTATATTATATCATAATTATACTACATTACAATATAATTATATTATAATATATTGACATTATAATACATCGGCAGGGCCAGGATGGTGCCTCATGCGGCCAGGATGGCGCCCCCTTCCCAGATGGCGCCCTAGGCGGCCGCCTACTTGGCCTACCTTGTAGGACCGCCCCTGGTCACAATCACTATATCGTCAAATACACAAAAACTCCCTATATAAAGGGGGTGCAGCACCTCATTTATAAGCTGCATGAAAATACCGGAGCCGGGAAACCCGAATGGCATCACGGTCCATTCGTACAACCCGAGAGGGCAAGAGAAAGCCATCTTCCATTGGTCACCTTTTTTCACCCGGACCATATGGAACGCATCTATCAAATCCAACTTGGTGAAAAATCTACCGCCCCTAGCTGGCCTAATAAATCCTTAATCAAAAGGCAAAGGATAACAGTTGGTAGTACTAATGGCGTTCAGCCCCTATAATCAATGCACAACCGCAAATTTCCATCCTTTTTCTCCCTAAACAAGACTGGCGCAGCTATGGGAGACTCCGACCTTTGGATAAAACCTTTCTCCAAATACCCATCAATTTGCTCTCTCAGAGCCAACTTCTCTTGTACGGTCATGGCATATATTTTCGGCTTGGGCAGAATAGCTCCCTCCTTTACTTCTATACTGCACTGCACATTACGGAAAGGGGGAAGACTCTGAGCTAGCTTAGGGTTAAACACATCTGCATAATCCCAATACTCCATGGGCACTCCCTGTACCCGTTCGAACCCCTTCCTCCACATTAGGCTCACACTGCACTTTCCCCGACTTCCAATCAATTTTGGGATTTACCTGTTCCAACCAAGGCATCCCTAATACCACCTCCTGCCCTGTAATGGGGGGGCCACCACAAAATCAATACCCCCCTCCCAAGGTCCTACCCGACCTTTTAAATCTTTAGTACCCAAAGAAAACGGCCCACCCTTGATAGATGACCCGTCTAATTTATTTATTTATTTATTTATTTATTCGGTTTTATATTCCGCTCCTCCCTGCAGGCTCGGGGCGGATCACAATTATAACATACAATAAAACATACGGTAAAAACACATAGTAAAAACATGGTACATAACCGAGGTGGAACAGGTCTACAGTTCTTTACTGAGACAGGACGAGCCAATCACGTTTGGGTTAGCCAAACGCTAACCTGAATAAGGCTGTCTTACATTCCCTTCGGAAGGAAGGAGTTCAGGGTCGCTCGAATGTACTCAGGGAGCGAATTCCAGAGTGCTGGAGCCGCAGCAGAGAGCTCTCTGTCTAGTACTGGACAGATGGCAGGAGCGGGCGATGGAACCACCAACAAATTTTGCTCTTCCGAGCGCAGTGATCTTGGGGGAACATACGGGGGTAAGGCGGTCCCTCAGGTACATAGGCCCCAGACCGTGCAAGGCCTTGAAGGTTAAAACCAGCACCTTGAAGGCAATCCGGTACTCGATGGGAAGCCAGTGCAGTTGCCGAAGGATGGGAGTGATGTGCTCTCTCACTGGTGCTCCCACCAGCAAGCGAGCAGCGGCATTCTGCACTAGCTTGAGTTTCCGGATTGTCGACAAGGGTCGGCCCACGTAGAGGGCGTTACAGTGGTCCAGTCGCGAGATGCCCGTCGCGTGGATCACCGTGGCCAGGTCCTCCCTGGACAAGTAGGGGGCCAGTCGCCTAGCCTGCCGTAGGTGGAAAACGACACCCTGCTGACCACGGAGACCTGGGCCTCCATGGTCAGCAGGGTGTCCAGCTTGATACCTAAGCTCTTAACCAAGGGTGACTGGCTAAGTTGCTCGCCATCCAGGGTAGGCAACCGGCACTCGTCCAGCCCAGGGCGACCGGGCCACAAGATCTCCGTCTTCGACGGATTCACCTTCAGCCGGCTGGCACGCAGCCAACCAGTCACGGCTTCGAGGCATTGATGGAAACAATCGGGTACGGTATCCGGCCTGCCGTCCATTCTCAGCAGAAGCTGGGTGTCATCAGCGTACTGATAACACTCCAGACCAAAGTCGCGGGCCAGCTGGGCCAGGGCGCATGTAGATGTTGAATAATAAGGGCGAGAGGATGGCCCCCTGGGGGACCCCACAACTTAGTGGGAGCCTCCTGGAGACCTCCTCTCCCCTCTCCACACGCTGTCCCCGATCCTGGAGGAAGGAGACCACCCATTTAAGGGCAGTCCCCCTAACTCCAGTCACGGCTAGGCGGTGGGCTAACAGTGCATGGTCTACGGTATCAAACGCTGCTGTCAGATCTAACAGGACAAGCAGGGCTGATCCGCCCTGGTCCAGCTGGCGGCGAAGTTGGTCTGTAATGGCGACAAGCACGGTCTCCGTCCCATGCCCAATACGGAAGCCGGACTGGAAGGATCAAGTCCAGCTGTGTCTTCTAAGAACCGCTGCAGCTGATCCGCTGCTGCCCTCTCAATTACCTTGCCTAAAAAGGCAAATTAGACACAGGTCGGTAATTGGAGGAGCCGAAAGGTCTAAGTCGGCTTCGTCAGCAGCGGTCTTACCATTGCCTCTTTCAAACCCCCTGGGAACACTCCGTGCTCAAGGGAGCTGTTGATAATCTTTCCCGGGGGGTCTCGTGCCCCTCCCGACAAGATCTAACGAGCCAGGGGGCACGGATCGAGGGAGCAGGTAGTTGGCCTAGCTGCAGTCAGTAACTTATCGACAGCTGCTGCGCCCAGCAGTTGGAACGGGTGAAGGTGGGCCCGCCGAGTGGCGGCGGGGTCTCGAGCTCACATACTGTATCAAGAGTGGCTGGGATATCCGGCGGAGAGTTGAGATCTTGTCGACAAAATAATTCTGAAATGCCTCAGCTGTAGGGGCCAAATCCCTATCATTTGGGACAGTCGAGATTGTTGTCAGTGACCGAATTATTCTAAAGAGTTGAGCTGGGCGTGAATTAGCCGACTCTATCAAGGAGGAATAGTGGGTCTTTTGGCCTCCTTGATAGCACGCTCATAAACATCCTTGAATTGTTTATAAGCTGATCTCGATGCTCCGTCACGGAGGTCTCGCCACACGCCCTCTAACTGTCTCTTCCTCCGTTTCATCGCCCGCAACTCCTCGGTAAACCAAGGCGAGCGATTTCTGCGGGGGGTGAGAGAGCGTCTGGGGGCGATCTCATCTAAGGCGGTGGAGAGGCAGGTGTTCCAACACTCCACTTGCCCGTCGACTGAGTAAAATTAACAGAGGTATCCAAAGTTTTCATAGCCCCCCCCAAATCATCTACTAACTTAGGGGATATTATATTCTCTGAACATCCACAGTCTACCAAGGCTTTCTTTTCAACAATCTCACCCCCCTTAAACAATCCCAGGGTGCATTGTACACTTGGGGGACTCACCCCAACACTTTTCACATCAGTATTGTCCACAAAAGCTGCTCTGGCAGCTGCTAACTTGGGTGGATCCGCACGAACAGGATCCTGCACCGGCTTCTGCCGGCATTGAGCCGCAAAATGGCCCGGCTGGGAACAGATGAAACAGCGGCCCCGTCCCATCATCGGTTTCCTCATTACACCAGCCCGGCTATCGCCTCCGCTGCCACGCCGAAACTCTCCACCCCGGAATCGGCTTTCAGCAACACCGCGTCCTGGTACTCTGGATCTCGTCGGCTGGAACCGCCGCCGTTGTACTTGAGCTAAGATCCCCTCCACGCTGCCGGCTAACTGGATCCAGCCATCAACATCACCTGGATCTCCGCGATGCAGGCACCACTCCAAAATCTCCTTTCTCAGACCGTCTTTAAATAACTCCAGCAAAGTTGCCTGGGACCATTCTGCAACTTTTTTGACCAATCCCATAAACTCCTCCGCATATTCAGTAACTGAACAGGGTCCCTGGGATAAACTTCGCAACGCCTCCTTCGCTTTAACCCTCTCCAGAGGATCACGGAAACGGTTCCTAATCGCTTGCAGGAAGGCCCGGACCGACGTTAGGCATGGATCTCTCCGATCATGGCATTGCACATACCATTCCGCGGCCCTTCCCTTAAACACTCCTCCAATGGCTCGAACACGGCTACCATCACTGGGGTAAAGATGGCCATAATCTTCCATATGGTCTCTAACTGTGGCAATGAAGAAGGCCACCTTGCACGCTTCACCTTCGAACTCCACCCTCAGAGGTTCCTTTTTCAATCGTCCTCCAAAATCTTGAGATTGCATTCTCCTCCCCTGAGGGGCCTCCATCCTAGGAACTCCTCTTCCTGCCGATTGCAGGGGCCTGCTCACCGGGACTGGATTCACTTCCTCTGACGCCAGATGACCACCGTCCGCCCACACTCCCATGGGAGATCTAGGGCGCTCAGCTGCTGACGGGCCGCCATCCATCCACGAATAATAAGTGAAGTCTCCTCCACCCGGGGCACTCCACGCCGATTCCCTGGGCTCTCTCCTGGGCCACGCCTGGGACATCCTTCTCATGGTATGCTCCATCGCATCCATCCTACACCTCATCACCGCCAACTCCGACAGCGGTTCAGGTTCTGTGGTCTCACTACCACACTCCTCCAGGTCCACCTGAGCCGAGGCACTCTTCCTCCCAGCTTCTCTGGACCTGTCCTCCTCTGGATCCACCTGAGCTGGCCCTTCCTTCAGCACAGCTTCTCTGGTTCCTCCGGCCATCCAAGCACCCATCTGAATTGGATCTCGCCGCCTCTTTTCTCTCAAAGCGCTCACCTGAGCGTCCCACAATCTTTCCGCTTCTCAGAGTTCGTCCCTCTGGGCTGACGCTCCGCATGCCGTCACCTCTCTGGGCTCGTCCGGGAACCCCACTTGGTCAATGGTCGTCATCTCCCAATCCATGGTTCTCCGGACTTCTTCAGGAGCAATATTCCACATATCAATATACTCCTCCTCCTTCCAAGCCAACCTCTCCATTGCTGGGAAAGTTGAATGGGGCTTTAGCTTCTGTAATGAAGCTCCAATTTCAGTAAGGATCACGCGTAGATAGAAGCACGGTCCAACACGATTTTATTGCAGGTACAATACTCGTAAAGCTAAAGCACCGGCCCGCCACCCAAACACACCTTTTATACCTAAGCCCCCCTCCCCTTGCCCATGCAATGTCCAGGCAGGGTTGCACCATATCCGGGTGATTCAGCAAATCCCATAGTCCAAAGGGATGTGACCTCACAGTCCTCTGAGTCAGCATATTATGATCATTGTCCAATGTCCAAGTCCATAAGAAGTTACCTCACTTCCCTGGAGGCACCTGGAAGTTACATCACTCCCACACTGACTCAGCATGTCCTTCAGTAACTGGGGCAAAGGTCCCAGAGATCTGGGACAAAGGTCAGCTACCTCATGGCAGGCTGGAAACCTGAACTTCTTCCAAGCTCAGATTTCCCAGATCTGACAGAACAGCATAAACATATTTGTTGTGTATGTATGACAAAGTATTTCCAAAGTTCATTGACTCATCGTTCATGTGTTGCTGGACATAAGCTCTGGTCTTCAGCAGAAAAATATGCCTAACACAATTTGATGCTATTTAAAATTTATTTTAGTAATTGTGTCAGCCCCCAGCTACTAATAAAAAGACTGGGAAGATGCTCATGATAGATATGGTACAGACCAACAGTTGAAGTTCATTAATAATTGGAATGTTGTAGAGTATGAAGTAATGAATACTAATTGCTCCTTTCATGTTTGACAGCACCCTGTGGACCAATACATCAGCTTAGACTTTAATTTGGTTCTAGTAATGGTTTTATCAATAGTACATTAATTCTGTGTTTGAAAAGATATACAGTTGAACCTGACCCACACCGTAGCTATTGCTGTCACAAAATGACCACATACTGACAACAACTGGGTAATTACAAATAATTAGATCTACTGAGCTTCAGACAATCCTAATTTTAAGAAAAATATATCTTACAATATTAATCGACAGAAAGTGTTGTTGGAAAGATTTATCAACTTGTGCTCCCTCTAAAGCAAATTTACTAGCTTTTGCATATTAGAAAACCTACTGATCCGTGAAGCAACTTCATAGAATTATATCCTGACTCCCTTTTTATTGATATTATTCCTGAGCTGAAAAACATGCTACACTAAAGAAGATACTGAAATATCAGTTTGGAGTGTTTGAGTACCCTTCTTACTGGCTTGAAATAATTAATAAATAACAACATACTAAACTAGCCTCTCCGTTAGCTCCCCCTTGTTGTGGGGGAGAGGCTTGCGTACCCTAATGAAGTTGTGAACTATGTTGGCGGTGGCATAATAGCCACCAGTAGGGCTTCCCATGCCAGACAGGTCAAAACCGAAGGGTCTGACAAAGAGTGTCAAAGGGCAGGATGGGCTCTCTAGCCTTTTGGCAACCATCCTAGGAGAAGGAAAACTCTGGTTTCAAACCCGGGCAGATGGCGCTCATCTAACCCTGTAAGGTCAACCATCTAGAGAAGGAAACTTGATGCGCTTGTAGGAAGCATGGGATGAGTCCTTCCTGAATCTTCGTTCGTGAAGAAAAGCCAAGAAGAAGAAGAAGAAGACTAAACTAGCAGCAGCTATAAGGGATCATAATCAAGATGGTTTGGGAAAGTTACTTTTATGAACAATAAATCCCAGTCAGCATGGTCACTTGCCATGACCTCTTACTGATTCTAGGACCCGTGGTCCAAGAAGTATGAATGCATAACTAAAAGACATTTTTGTGCCCAGTGGTCGCTACTAAGTCCAGATTGACAGTGACAACAAAAGGGTCCATTGGTGCCAAACCAGTTCTGGTGCTGCTGGGACGTTGAGACATCTCAAGTTTATGCCATGCAGACACCCATCAGTCCCTAAGGTGGTTTGTTAGCTGGCTGTATGAACTTCCAGCTAATCCAATGTACCCCACTCTGGATCAACATCACCATTTGTGGCATGTGTAGATGTCCCCTGTGTCAAGAAACAATGGTATATAATTCTTAGTCTCTCTCATGATGGAATATGATCAAATGAAACCACTGTACCCAACAGTACTCCGTGTAAGGCTTCATTTGTATTCTGTAAATTTCAGAATGATTTTGACATTCTGAAGGTTGAAGTGATCCATGACAATTGTATGACTCGTATATGTGTATGTTTGTATATGTATACACATGCACAACTTATATAGTGATATCACTCACTTCTCTGTATTATAATTGCTTTCATTTTAATTTATTTTAGGTTTATCAAAATTGAAGACAAAGAATGTGAATTCAACAGAAATTTCCGTCTTATCCTTCACACTAAGTTAGCTAACCCCCACTACAAACCAGAGCTGCAAGCACAGACTACTCTTATTAACTTCACTGTGACAAAAGACGGGTTGGAGGATCAGCTGTTGGCTGAGACAGTTAGCATTGAACGACCAGATTTGGAAGAAGTCAAGGTAAGTCCACAGATGAATCAATCAGCTCCCCAGAAGTCTCAATGGACTCTTTAAAAAACATGAAACAAGCAAACAAACATATCTCTATCATTTGTAGCAGAAACCAGTATTGCTCTTAGTTTTTGATCGGCTTTGCTTTTAACATAATTTTTGCTATTTTGAAGGAAGGATCCATGCAAACAATTCTACATGGCATCACTTACACATTTAGGCATTGTTTCAAAGATCTTCAGATATTCTTGTTCATGTAAAGGTTCATTGCTGGCATAAGATAGCATCAAAGGAAGAACAAGTAAATGTGCCTCTGATGTGTTTAATGTTATTTACCCTTATAATATTGTTTTAGAATTGGGTGTTTTGTTTTGTTTTGTTCTTTCAGGGCAAAGGGGGTTGCATGGCACTTTGCAGCTGTTATTCCAGCAAACAACATATCTTATGCTCTTGATCCAATCACTGTGTACTACTTAGAAAACCATTATTATTTCGTATTAAAATCAATTTAGACCCTAATTCGCAACCCGGAAGTGACATTTCTAAATAAAAACTGGGTCCGCCAGTTCCGTAAAGGGCGCGTTATTACGTCGTTTTTATTTCCATCTTTCTTATCTTGAACCCGCGTTGGTTCTCAGCTGGCGAGGGAGCGTGGAGGGCATGCACTCCATCCCTCCTCGCCAGCTGAGAATCAACCCGCGTTAGAGATATTCTGAGCTGGCGAGGGGATGTGGAGGCGGGCATCCCCTGTGCACTGTGCATGCGTGGCATTAATAACGAAATAATAACAAATTTCATAATTAAATACGAATCAATTTAGAAATTTTCCCAAAATTTTTTGGAACACTTTCTCTTTCGAAACCCTACTGTGTACCTCTGCATGCATTTAAATAAACAAACATGTAACTAGGAAATACACACACTCTGCCCAGTTCATATCCAAAGTGTCCGTATAAGCTCTACGTGTTTCTTGGTAATGGAAATCCATATTTTCATTTTATTCCCTAGTCTCTTCTGACAAAGCAGCAGAATGATTTCAAGATTCAGCTGAAGGTCCTGGAGGATGATCTCTTATTTCGCCTTTCTGCTGCTGAAGGCAGTTTCTTGGGAGATACCGAACTTGTGGAAAAACTTGAAACAACAAAGTCAACAGCAGCAGAGATAGAGCTCAAGGCATTTACAACAACTATTTAATTTTTTCCACTTCCTAGTAATGGATAGTTCTTATAATGTCTGAGGGGAAGCAAAATCAGCAAAATCTAACAGCCTTCCTAGACTGAAAATATTTATGTGTGAGCATGTGTGCAGGTAGATATGTGTATGGGTATAGGTGTGTGTGTTTGTTTATGTGTGAGAGAAAGAGAAGTACACCTGTCCATAGCTGTATAGTCACAAATATACACATATATACATAAATCAGGATTTTAAAGTAACTCATTGTTGACAATTATATCTGTAATGAGTTTTCTATTCCAATATCAAAAGTACTACAACTGCCACAAATGTTTTAAAGGTACATATTACATATCCTAAATATATAGTATATGCTAGAATTCAGTGGCAAATAGGATTCACTTGTGATCTGGCACTTCAGATTTCATGTTAGGTTAATGATTATATGCTAGATTAAAGCTTGTTTTATCTTCCAGGTATCTTGGACTTCAACTCCCAACAGTCTCAGCCACTTTGGTCAACCTAGATTTTGGGAGCTGAAGGCCTAAATATTTGGCAGACCAAGTTGGGAAGCACTATGCCACTTTTACAGTATATATTCCCATGAGTATCAAATCAGAAGTATGTCCCACCTTGTTCAGTATGGGTCTCCAGCCTTCTCTTTTAAAAAAAACTCATTTGCAAGGAAACCCAGGAGACCAGTTTGAGAACTGTACTGTCAGCTGCTTTTCATATAAGTCAAATGTTTTTTTTGTTTGTCTTTCTGAACATGGTATTCTACAGGCAACAGAAGCCAAAGAAAATGAAGTTCATATCAATGAAGCCAGAGAACATTACAGGCCAGCTGCTGCAAGAGCTTCTCTTCTTTATTTTGTCATAAATGACTTGAGCAAAGTCAATCCCATCTACCAGTTTTCACTTAAGGTTCATTGTTTTTCTTTTGAAAACATACACACTTGAAATTTGCAGACTGAAACTGCTGATCGTTTTTCTCCAAAATCATCACCCACATTTATGGGCTTCACTTTTGCAGACAGGATTATTCACAGATATAAATGTTCTCTCTAGGAATCTGCTAGAAGTTGTCTTTAGAGCTGTGTTGGAGAACTTATAGATTCCTAGAGAGTTTTTCTCTCAGGTTTTTAAAAAGTTGTTCTTAAAACTATGTTTTTTCCACTCTCATGTGAATGCTAACCTCAGCAAATGTGGAGGGTTGACTGTATTCTCATATCAGAAGCTTCTAAGTATCAGTTGCTGGGGGGGAAATGGAACTTTCATTTTCTTCTTGTGGGTTTCCAAAAAGTTGATCATTAAAAGAGCAGAGTGCAGGATTAAGGGTTTGATCTGATCTAGCACTGCAATAGTTTTGTTCTTCATTACTGCCAGAAACACTATTTCTCCACTATAAAATGTATGTACATAACATTAATGATGAACTTCTTAGAACTATCCCCAGGTGCCCCAACTTATTATTTGAATAGTAAATACAAATACATTCCACTTGCAGCAGATCAACACACATATTGCCACTGGTATGTTGGAACAATGATCATCTTCTTTCTCAGGCTTTCAACGCTGTCTTCCATAAAGCAATGGAAAGAGCAGAGCCATCTGATGATATCCAGGAGCGGATTGCCAACCTGACAGAAGCTATTACATATTTCACCTTCCTTTACATAGGCCAGGGACTTTTTGAAAAGGACAAGCTTGTTTTTCTTGGCCAGACAACATTTCAGGTGAGAAACAGCCACTGATTCTTAGACAGATAGATGGATGCATAGAGAGAGATATTCATAGGTAGGTAGGTAGGTAGGTAGGTAGGTCACATCCCGTATAGATTACTGCAACGCACTCTACATGGGGCTGCCTTTGAAGACAGTTCAGAAATTGCAATTAGTCCAGCGGGCAGCAGCCAGATTACTAACGGGAGCTACATACAGGGAGCATACCACTCCCCTGTTGTGTCAGCTCCACTGGCTGCCTGTCCAATTCCGAGCTCAATTCAAAGTGCTGGTTTTGACCTTTAAAGCTCTATACGGTTCTGGCCCAGCTTACTTGTCCGAACGCATCAGCCGCTACATCCCACCCATAATCTAACATCATCCGGGAGGCCCTGCTCGCTCCCGCCTACTTCTCAAATGTAGATGGTGGGGACGAAGGATAGGGCCTTCTCGGTGGTGGCTCCCCGCCTGTGGAATGTGCTCCCTATCGATGTACGATCCACCTCATCCCTCCTGGCATTCAGGAAAAAAGTGAAATCCTGGCTGTGGGACCAGGCGTTTGCACACCAGCACAAGGCAGCACTTTAGATGGGATTTTAACGGAAAGTGGATGATCAGGGCCAATGCTTTTATGGCCAGAACATTGTTTTAATCTGGAATGAATGCGTATGATGTTTGGATGGTTGTATTTTGATGTATTTTAATTGTATTTTGGTTGTTGAGGGGTTCTGGGGTCTTGTATTGTTGCTGTGTGGGCATCGAATTGCGTCTTACTGTAAGCCGCTCTGAGTCCCCCCTCGGGGGTTGAGAAGAGCGGGGTAAAATCCTGAAATAAATAAATAAATAAATAGGTAGATAGAGAGCTCAGACTTAGGAGACATATATGGATAGAGCAGTGGTTCCCAGCCTTTTTTGACTAGGGACTACTTGAACACTCTCCGACATTAGTACCAAAAGGGTTACAAATCAGTTTTTTTGCCAACTTTAGATTTGATTTGGTTATTTGGGGTGCTGATCAGAAAATTGCATTGGATAGACCACATCAGCTCTAGGTTCTGATACAGAACACATGCCATCCTGCACTGGCCTCTTTCCTTCCTTCCTTCTCTCTCTCTCCTTCTCTCTCTTGCTCTTCTCCAATGGTGGCATGCACCCCTGGCCACAGACCTTATTTTAAGTCTTGTGGCCCACTAGTGAGCTGTGGTCCATGGGTTGGGAACCACTGGGATAGAGCCAAATAAGCCTTTAAAATTACCTTGTAAGAGTTAGGGATACCTTGTAAGAGTTAGAGATGTGAAATATTCATATTAAGTTGAGAACAGACATGCCTGTCAAAGCTTTGATTACTCGGGGGCTACTTCAGATACTTTGTTATTCTTGTAGTGTAAATGCTAAACAAGCCTAGACTAAGCAAATGTTTTTATATGGATAAGAATGTGTTGTAATGTGACACTTCGGGTGGGAAGAAATACCAGGATATAACATAAATTTAAAGTTGGAGCAATCCTTTTGAAAAATTGTATTTTCAAAATCAGTACTTATCTCAGCAAACCCACCCCCCCCACACACACACCCTTGGCCTACTGTAGGGTCAGAGGCGTATATATGTGCAATTTTTACAATGCTTGGAAAAAATACTAGTCATGAAACCTGACATTATCAAGTCCATAATCTCATATTTGTCCCAAGATCTACTTATGTGTATGTATATATCTAATAGAATGATGTGTAGCATTAGTCAGAATGGCTTATATGTCATGACCTTGAGTGCTTGCTTTCTAGATTCTTTTGAGAAGTGAAGAGATAGAACTCACTGAACTGAATTTCCTGCTGCGATTTACCGTTGAACACACTTACAAAAGTCCTGTGGACTTTATATCTACTCAGTCATGGAGTGCCATTAGGGTAAGTTCATAAATTCATAAATCAGATATATATGCTGAACATTATAGTTTATAACATTGGGAAACTTCTGGCTCTCCAGATATTGGATTGCATCAATGCCCACTATTGCATATGCTGGTCAGAACTGATAGGAGATATATCTGAGAACATATGGAAGATCATAAGTTACTTCCAAATATTTTGCACAACAACTTCCTCTCAGGTTCTTGCTACCCAATGTAACCCAACCTTCTCTACTAAGAACTGCTTAAGGACTTTGCATTTTTGTATTAGTTTTCGCTATTCTGAGGAGAAATAATAATAGTAATTGCCAATACATCACATAGTCCTAGACACTTAAAAAGTGTCTAACGTGTACTCCAATACAACAACCAGCATAGTGATTTTATTTGCTGTGTACTAATCTTGTTGTGTTTCAAACAATAGTAATACGGTAATAATCTTTATTTATATTCTGTCCTATCTCTTGGAGGGATTCGAATGGATTCAAGACGGATTCAAACAAACAAAACAGGCTAACATTCAATGCCTCAGTGCATTGCCAGCAATCCTTGAGAACATTATATACTTTCATTTATTGCAATGAGAATTCATCTCTAAAGTGGATCCATGGTATTGCAGATGGTATTAAGTCCCCTCAGGAACATAGGGTGGGCTATAAATAAAGCATTATTATTATTAGATAGTCTTGGACAATTATTAATAGTCTATGAAATGGCTGTGTTTAATAAATTCCCTGTATTCAGGCAGGGAATTCAGCAGGATGTCAGGTATAGCCATTTATTTGTCTCCTAACACAAGAAGATAGTTCACATGTTCCATGTTTGTGTTGCAGGCTATTGTCTTAATGGATGGATTCCAGGGATTAGATAAAGATATTGAAGGTTCTGCCAAAAGATGGAAAAAATGGGTGGATTCAGAATGCCCAGAAATGGAAAAACTCCCTCAAGAGTGGAAAAATAAAACTTCTTTCCAAAAGCTTATCATACTTCGAGCATTGCGCTCAGATCGAATGATGTATGCTCTAAGGTATGCTATTAGACTTCATACGTAAGATTTTATGTTTATTATAACTGGGGGTGTGGGAAGTGCGGCCCAGAGGCTTCATGTGGTCTCCAGACAAGATCCCAGGATCCAAAGCTTGCACCAAAATACACCCAAAAAAACCCTAGACAAACACTTGGCAATTTTGCCAATAAAGTTTGCTTAGGATCTGTGTAACCCCAAACCACTACTGCTTTAAAGTAAAAGTGTTACTGTTAGTATGGCAAGCTTGATTTACTGAAACAAGGAAAGATTAAACTGTTATCTAACCTTGGCTTCTTCCCATAAAATGGGACTGGAACATAGTTTGTTAGTCCAAACTAGAGTAGACCCTTTCAAACAAATGTTGAATGCTGATTCCTCACATAGATAAATTATATTACTTCAATAGGTCTACTCTGATCAAGTCTAGCAAGAGAATTAAGGCCCATATTTTAAATTAGTTACAGTTATTTGTTCAATCATAAAAATGAATTGTGGTAAGTTTATTTATTATATTTTATTTACAGTATTTATATACCGCTTTTCTCACCCCTGGGGGACTCAAAGCACTTTACAAAAAATAATGGCAAAATTCAAATCATAAATCAACAGCATATAACTAAACATAAATTCAATAGGACAATTCACCATGAGATAAGAGGACATGTAAACATGAAATATACTGTAAAATTAAAAACACTGAATAAAAACATTAAAATCACATGATCCAAACTCATAGACTGGGCCATTCCAAATGTCGATTGGACATATTCCATATTTACTTCTTGTACTGCATTACTTTAGTAGTCAAAAGCTTGGTTCCATAACTATGTATTTGTTTATTTTCTTAGTTGCTTCCAGTCTTCTCTGAATTGAACCAGTATACATGTATCTGACTGTTTGCACATTTTGATACCCTAGGATCTTGACACTTTCCAGATAAAAACATTCATAGACTATTCAATGCAAACTAATGTTATTGCAAAACAACTTGACATATATCAAAATATTTCCTATGTTCTTGTAGAAACTTTGTAGAGGAAAAGCTAGGTTCAAAGTATGTGGATGGCACAAGAACAGAGCTGATTAAATCCTATGAAGAAACGAGCCCATCTACTCCAATATTTTTCATCCTGTCTCCTGGAGTAGATCCTCTTAAAGATGTGGAGGCCCTTGGTAAGTAAAGTGTCACTTTGAAAGGGTTTGGGGCCAACGAAGAAACATGGGCAGAGCAATTGTTCACAGGAAACAAACTGCTAATAGCGTCCAAATGAAGAGTTTTGCATTTCTGGTCAAATACCAGTTTGTATTTACTGAGATGGTGTGGGGAAATAGATTTCTCCTTGTTTACAGAAAGCAACCTCAACATGTAAACATGTCAAGTACATTAATGATAAATGGGAAAAATAGGAGTATTTGTTTTAGGAAGAATTTGAAAAAAGGATATATCTAAGGATATATCCAAGAGGACATCGGTATGGCTTACAAATGAAGTAAAAGATGTGATTGGAAAGAAGAAACACTCATTTAAGAAATGGAAGGCTCTTCCTACTGAGGAGAACAGAAAGGAACACAAGCTCTGGCAAACTAAATGCAAAGCAACCGTCAGGAAAGCCAAGAGAGATTTTGAGGCACATATAGCTAAGAACATTAAAAAAAATAACAAAAACTTCTTTAAGTACATCAGAAGCAGAAACCCAACTAGAAAAGCAGTTGGGCCACTTGACAAAAATGGTAAGGGACAATAAGTGAAGACAAGGAGATTGCTGAGTGGCTAAATGACTTCTTTGCCTCCGTTTTCACACAGGAGGACAGACAACATATGCCTGCAGCTGAGTCAGTTTTTTCAGGGAGGGAATTAAATGAATTAAACCAGATAGAGATAAACAAGGAAGATGTTCTCACATGCCTTACTAAACTAAATGTCAACAAATCACCAGGGCCAGATGGCATCCACCCCAGAGTTCTTAAGGAACTCAAGTGTGAAATTGCTGAAATTCTAGCCAAAATATATAACCTTTCTCTAAGATCAGGCACTGTACCCGAGGACTGGAGGGAGGCAAATGTAACTCTGATCTTCAAGAAAGGATCCAGGGGTGATCCAGGAAATTATAGGCCAGTTAGTCTAACCTCAGTTCCAGGCAAAGTGATGGAAACCATTATTAAAGAAAAAATTACCAAGCACATAGAAGAACAGGCATTGCTGAAGGAAAATCAACATGGTTTCTGCAAAGGCAAATCATGTCTTACTAACTTGATAGAATTCTTTGAGGGTGTAAATAAACACATAGATAAAGGGGACCCAGTCGATATTGTTTACCTTGACTTTCAAAAGGCTTTTGACAAAGTCCCTCACCAAAGGCTCCTAAATAAGCTCTTCAGCCATGGAATCAGGGGACAGGTCTTGTCCTGGATTGGAACCTGGCTAAACTGTAGGAAACAAAGGGTGGTAATAAATGGACACTTCTCTGGATGGAAAGAGGTGAGAAGTGGTGTACCCCAAGGTTCAGTTTTAGGACCGTTACTTTTTAATTTATTCATAAATGATCTGGATGTAGAAGTAAATTGTGAGGTAGCAAAGTTTGCAGATGACACTAAACTGTTCAGGGTAATTAAAAATGAAACTGACTGTAAAGAGCTCCAGAAAGATCTCTCGAAATTGAGTGAATGGGCAACAAAGTGGCAAATGCATTTTAACCTAAACAAGTGTAAAGTCATGCACATCGGGGCAAAGAACCCCAAATACACTTATCAACTGATGGGATCAAAGCTTTCTGAGACAAACCAGGAAAGGGATCTTGGGGTTTTGTTGGACAGCTCAATGAAGATGTCAACCCAGTGCGCTGCAGCAGTGAAAAAAGCAAATTCTATGCTTGGCATGATCAGGAAGGGAATCGAAAATAGGTCGGCAAATGTTGTATTGCCTCTCTACAAATCTATGGTGAGGCCACATCTGGAGTACTGTGTACAATTCTGGTCACCGCACCTCAAGAAGGATATAACGGAACTGGAAAAGGTACAAAGAAGGGCAACAAAAATGATCCAAGGGATGGAGCAGCTCCCTTATGAAATCAGGTTGCAACGCCTTGGTCTTTTCAGCCTTGAAAGACGGCGTTTAAGAGGTGACTTGATCGAAGTGTATAAAATCATGCATGGGATAGAAAAGGTGAATAAAGAAAAAAATATTTTCTCTGTCACACAACACTAGGACTAGGGGCACTCCTAAAGCTCCAAGGTAGGAAAGTTAGGACTAATAAAGGGAAATATTTCTTCACCCAGAGGGTCATTGGGTTATGGAACTCACTTCCAGAGGAGGTTGTGACAGCTGTCAGCCTGGACAGCTTCAAGGCAGGATTAGACAGATTCATGGATACCAAGGGAATCAGTAGTTACTGAAATGGACATCCAAGTGCCACCTCTGTGTTGATGGAGGCAGGCAGGATTTTCCCCGGGTACTGGTTGTGGGGGGTCGGGAGCAGGTGAGGGTTTTGCCCTCCTTTCTGCTAGAGATCCCTGTGTACAACTAGTGGGCCACTGTGTGACACAGAATGCTGGACTAGATGGGCTGAGGCCCGATTCAGCATGGCTCTTCTTATGTTCTTATCTACCTCATAGAAAAGCCCTTGAATGTGACATTCTACATTCACGTTCATTTTTGGTCAGGAATTTTGGCACAGGTTTGGTAACACAATTTTTTTTCCAGTAGTGTTTAATGTTGCTGATTTTTTCAGAGTCCATGGACCTTTTCTTAATGCATAGGTTATGATTGGGAACAATGGGGGTTTATGCTTTGACTAAGACAGAGCAGGGGTTGGCCTTTAATTAATGCATGTTAAGCTTGCACAAAAATTCCACAAATAGTCATTATCAAGGAATAAAGCAGATTTAAATTTGGAATTGTTTCTTTCAATGAGAGTTAAGTTCTAAAAGATTTCCTCCTCTCTGCCCTAACCCTCCATTCACTGTGGAAGGGTGGATAAAAAGTGCGAAGCTATTAACGCTGCAGTGTGAAGAAATTTTCAGATTGAACATTCCTCTGCTTGGCATAATGCAAGTTCTTTTGTGCCGTACCTTACCTTTTGAGTAGATGAGGGCCAGAGGGCAATTTTCTCCATGCTCATGTAATCTTGTGCCCCCTGTGACTAAATAATGGTCATTATACAAACTATATTCAATTGTGTAAGAAACTGTCGCTTTGTGCTAAGGATTACTATTCCCCACCAGCTCTGCTGAGAATACCAGGTTAATACAGCTGTGACCTGACTGTGCTCAATTTAAACTCAGGCCTCACAAGGTGAGAGACTTGCACATTTACCCACTGAACCAATCAGTTAAAAAACTGATGTGATCGCTACCACATGTTGCTTCCTTTTTTGATACGAGAAATGGCTTGCACCCCCTGTACGAGTTTATAAAGCTCGGTAACAATACCTAGCATCTATCAAAATGTCAAAAGGTTCATTATCTTAAAACCAAGGGAGCAGATTTCAGCAGGTTCTTTTCCACTAATACCAGTCATAAGGCTGCTCTTGAGAGCTCACAATTTGCTTGTTGAAATGGTGTCGAGTGAAGTGCTTCAGAAGAACTAGCATGTATTGTTCCAGTGATAGTGAAATTAATGGGGCATTATCTTTTCCCCCTCTCCCCTTCCTGCTTTTATGTACCTCCCTGCTCCCCCACTGCTTTACTTGCAGGGAAAAAGCTCGGCTTCACGATAGACTCTGGGAAATTTCATAATATTTCTTTAGGACAAGGGCAAGAGATTGTTGCAGAAGAGGTATTGGAAAAAGCTGCCAAACATGGGCACTGGGTTATTCTCCAAGTAAGTGTAAAAATGATTCGTGTTCTTTATGTGCTCAGTCAAGTGGCTCCCTCTGTGCGTAGTAAACCTGTGAAGTGTTTGTCAGTAATGGAGGTAATCAACAACAACAAAAAAGACACCAATCTCCTGTGGAACTGTGTGAGAGAAGAAAGCTTCATCTAGTGGTGAAGTTATGTCTAGTCTCTTGTCATTATGTGGAGTACAGTGGGATGTTTTATGCTATTTTTAACTTTGATTTCATCTTAAGCAAAACTAATCCTGTCCCACAACTTTCTACTGCATGGTCCTTTTGGTTCTTCCAAAATGGATCCTTCGGGAGTGAGATAATATTTTATTTTTTTTTATTAAAGCATGAGATTAGTGTAACAAGATGTCAGTATTTTCTATTGTTCCTTTGCTGCTCAAAGATCGATAATAGTGATAGTTGTGTGTTTGATCACAAAGTTTTAGATTTTTAAAAATGGTATATTAGTACACGTAGGTGCTCCTATTTTTATTCCTATGTTTCCTCAATTAGGATGGTCGGTCATATTGAAGTACTTTATAGGACTAAATAGTATATGCCAGGAAAGAATTTTAACATGTGGGAAGGAGGTTGTGGAAAATCATGATATTTGGAATTGGATACTGGAAATTAAATATCACTAAAAGTATTGAACAATATACAAAATGGTCTTTGTCTAAAATACATATGCTGCCATTATTTAACATTAGTAGATACAAGGTTTAAGCAAAAGAGGGAAGAGGACAAAGGAGGAAAGATGTATATACATAGTACCATCTTTTCTGGAAAGACCCATCCCATTTATATCTCATTATGCAATGGTATGATGTGCCATCATAGATAAGAGGTACACCCATGGTTTGGTTTCAAAGCCTCAGTTGCCAATGAGTCTTATGAATCTTGCCCTTCTTGGTGGACAGTGTTAGCCATTTGAGCCGCACAGTTTGATTTGGGAGAAAGTAAGTTGAAGCCTGGGACACTTGGTGGTTTTCCATAGTTTTTTGGGGGTTTTTTTTCATGTCAAGAGTGACTTGAGAAACTGCAAGTTGCTTCTGGTGTGAGAGAATTGGCCATCTGCAAGGACGTTGCCCAGGGAACACCGGGATGTTACCATCCTTGTGGGAGGCTCCTCTCATATCCCCGCATGGGGAGCTGGAGCTGACAGAGGAACCTCAGCCTGCTCTCCCTGGAGTCGAACTGCTTGCCAAGTACCCTATCCATTTGGATGAGTCCAGGGTTACAGAGATATAAAGTCCAAAACGGTGAATGACCTTAGAACTGAGGATGCGCTATAGAATCGAGCTTGGTGAATGCATTTGCTGAGATTCCAGGCTCGGTGATTTGGCTTAGATCCAGACCTTTATCAGTCTGAATCATTTGACACTCTCCTTTGTCAATGTCCATGTCAATATAACTGCTGGATTTCAGGATGGTAATACTTTGCCATGAAGAAGTGTTTTAGCCCCTGATGTGTTGTCCTTAATTTTCACATCTTTCTTAAGTTGTGTTGAATGTTCTGTAAGTCTTGGAGACAGCTAGCAGATGTATTTGTGTTGGTGAATAGAGAAGGTGTGATTTACATACTTGACTGCTATATCTAACAGCACCTGGAAATAATGAAGCCCTTGCTAATGTCACTAATATTAAAATACAGACTTTGCTGCAGACTCTTTAACCCCTCTCTGAGTGATACTTGGATATATTTCTGTTTTTGCCTGGTATGTAACTGCCTACCCATGTGAGGAGTTGATGGTGTAATTAGATGTTACACTTCTAAAATAATAAACTTCTTGTAATAATGAATGTTTTGCATTCCCTCAAACAGAATATTCATCTTGTAGTCAAGTGGCTGGTGACCTTGGAGAAACTGTTGGAAAAATACAGCAAAGGAAGTCACTCTGACTACCGTGTCTTTATTAGTGCTGAACCAGCTCCAAGTCCTGAAGAACATATAATACCTCAAGGAATATTGGAGAACTCTATTAAAATTATTAATGAACCTCCTACTGGAATGCTGGCAAATCTTCATGCTGCTCTCTACAATTTTGACCAGGTGATACATTTAGTTCCAATTAAAAAAAAATTATTATTTATTTATTTCAGGATTTTACCCCGCTCTTCTCAACCCCCGAGGGGGGACTCAGAGCGGCTTACAGCACGGCACAATTCGATGCCACATCAACAGCGTAAAACCCCAAACCCCACAACATATTAAAATACATTAAAACATTAAAATACAATCCCTCAACAACATCCACAGTCATTCCAATTAAAACAGTATTCAACCCTAAAAACATTGACCCCCTTCCTCCCTCCCATTAGAATCCCATCTCACATGCTGCCTAGTGCTGGTGTGGGAACGCCTGGTCCCAGAGCCAGGATTTCACCTTTTCCTGAATGTCAGGAGGGATGAGATGGACCGCACCTCCATAGGGAGCGCATTCCACAGGCGGGGGGCCACCACCGAGAAGGCCCTGTCCCTCGTCCCCACCAACAGCATCTGAGAGGTCGGCGGGAGCGAGAGCAGGGCCTCCCCGGATGATCTTAGGTTACGGGATGGGACGTAGCGGCCGATGCGTTCGGACAAGTAAGCTGGGCCAGAACCGTATAGAGCTTTAAAGGTCAAAACCAGCACTTTGAATTGAGCCCGGAATTGGACAGGCAGCCAGTGGAGCTGACACAACAGGGGGTGGTGTGCTCCCTGTATGTAGCTCCCGTTAGTAATCTGGCTGCCGCCCGCTGAACTAATTGCAATTTCCGAACTGTCTTCAAAGGCAGCCCCACGTAGAGTGCGTTGCAGTAATCTATTCGGGATGTGACCAGAGCGTGGACGACCGTAGCCAGATCAGACTTCCCAAGGTACGGGCGCAGCTGGCGCACGAGTCTCAACTGTGCAAAAGCTCCCCTGGCCACCGCTGAGACCTGGGGTTCCAGGCTCAGCGCTGAGTCCAGGATCACTCCCAAGCTGCGAACCTGCGAACCTGAAAATGAATGTCTTGCTTATATTGTGTTTGAATTAGAACTGGTATGTGCTTTCTAGTTTTGTTGCTGCGTTTGGATTTCACTCCCACCATGACTTCCTAGATGCATATAACACCTTTCTATAGTTCTGACCTGGCATTCTCTTTCAAAAGGAAGTAAAGTATTTTCTAGTTTTCTCAACCACAGCTGTTTTAGCTAGAGAAATTCAGTTGCCTTTACAAAGCAGCTGAGAATTGAAAAGGTCAGTAGCTAGACCAAATATAGAATGACGTGAATTTATCCATTGGTTCAGTGTATTTTTCCCCTTTTTATATAGGGGCAAATATAGCTAAGAGCAGCAATAATAAAAATGCAATTAACCAAAAGCAATCAATGACAGTAAATAAAAACAGACGTGATAAAATAAAATATGCACAATGGGTATCCAATTCATGATAGATGTCATGCATGTATGAATGTATGCATGTATAAAGGTGGAATGTATATAAGTCAATGTATTTCTGTCATGAACAGATTGTAATACTTCATGCCTAAGTCAGAACATTAACCACCTATTGTGTCCTGTTTGATGTTTGCTTTCCATATTCATATTATATTCTTGATTGTGGTAAACAAGGGGTTTATCAAGCCACACATAAGCTAGTGAGATGTTTTGATTTTTTTAATTTATTTAGTGTCAAAAGCATTGCATAAATAAGTATAAAACTGGTAAAATAGAGGGATCACAAGCAGCTAAATGACTTTAGACCAGAAACAGGCAACAGCAACTGCATTGTCTATATCTTTAAACAGTTCTTCCTCTGTGCATGAGGCAGGGCATTCCAGGTAAGCATACAAATGCTGAGTTGTTTGCTCTGCTCCACAGTCAAACAAGGTGGAGGATTCTTCTAGGTAGTGCCATTTAGCCAGGTTATCTTTTGATCTGCCAACTCCACTTCTGAGTCTGTTCAGGGACTTCCAAGTTGCCCATTCTTGGTTTGCCCCTGGAAGAAGACCCTTGTTGGGGAAGGGGGGTAGGAATCCAATTGGGATTTGCTGGTTTAGCTGCCCAGAGGGATGCTTTTGCTGTTGCTAGGGGAACATTAAGAGGAGTAGCGGTTCTTATGAAACTTTTCCTTGATTTGAGTCTACTGGGAAGAGGCTGATAGCCATGCAGTGGATGGTTTTCACAGTGTTCAACCTTATTTCTCTCACAGTTGGCAGCAGCTTCCCATCACATGGGGCGGGGGGAGTGCCAGCTAGCTTATAGAGTCTATCAACATGTGTAGGTTTGAGACATCCTGCGATTATTCTACATGTTTCATTCAGTGCTATATTCACAGATGTTTCAGCTTAATATGTTTATATTGTGAAGACCTCATGTACAATATGCATGTTCCTACACAGTGCACAAATGATGTGGAAAGATGGAAAGATAAAAAGTATAGTTTTCACATCATGTTACCCTTCGTGATTTAATGCAGGACATGTAGTTCTAGAGAAGTTTTGCATGACTCTTCCATCCAAATATCACAAAGAACACAAAATCTATAAGTAAAAGTTGGAGTAAGAAGTCATATACCCTTATATATAGGATATTTATTATGGAAACACTTCCATACATTTTCATTTAAACTTTGTGCTAAACTGAATGTGTGAATGGCTTCTACATGTTGTCATTTTACATGCCATCAGATGCAATTAATTCTCATAAGTAAATCAGCTATTTAGGGCTGTTGCTGTTGGATATTTAAAAATAATATGTGTTTTCTCTATATTTCTTTGTTGAACAGGATACTCTTGAATTGTCGACCAGGGAGCAGGAGTTCAAAGGTATCTTCTTTTCTCTCTGCTACTTTCATACTTGTGTCTGTGGCAGACTAAAGTTTGGACCTCAAGGATGGAATCGAAGATACCCGTTTAATGTGAGAGATCTCACCATCTGCGTCAATATTCTTTACAACTATTTAGAGGCAAACTCTAAGGTAAGAACTAGAGTATAGGTAGGCAACCTATGGGCTGCATGTGGCACTCTACCTATTGTCCTTCTCCCCACTTGCAACCAAAATTCATTTAAAAATTATTTATCTTCTTAAAATAGAGAACTGGGTGTGTGCTCCTCTTTAAAATGGAAATGTTGGGATTTTGGCATTTGGAAGGGGATCTAACTAGAACTGTGCATTTTGTACCTCCATAAAAACATTTTAGTGGCAACTGAATTGTTTGTGTGTCCAGCCCACTGTAGTTTCAATGGAGGGAATTGGCCACAACAGAAATAAGGGATGAGGTGACCTTTTGTCACTTGCCAAATGATATTTGCTTGTATGTGTTCCTTGGTTTTCAAAATAAACAAAACAGAGAGAATACATTTTCTGTTGGATGTCTTTGTGGATCATACATCTGTTGTTGTATATACAAATCAGGCCGATCAAAGGTTTCTCACAGAGGATGCTTAGCCTTCACAACATAGGGTTGAACCGGTTCCAAACTAGTGGCTTTGCTGAAATAAATTAATTAATTAATAAAAACGTCCTTCATTATGTTACTAAAAACACTGGTTTACATGTGCATATATGCTAAATTCATTAGGAAGGTAATGAAGCATTGGCACAACCGTAATTACATACAGCAGACCTGACAGTTCATAACATGGCATTAATAATCACTACAATTAATTCTGATGATGGAAGCAATTTACAGCTCGTCACATGTATAAATAATGGAGCATTTCTTTTGTGTGTCATTATTATGTATTAAGGAGGCCACCTTGCTGTGACTTTCTCAGAAAATGTCCCTCTTGAGTTCAAGTTAAAAACTAGATGAGTAACTCGTATCCTACTTTGGTTTCCAATTGGTGAATACAAAATTCTTGAACTGGTGTTATTTAATAGGTTGCATATATGTGACTGAAATTAGTAGCCTGTTAAACTGTCTGGGATTCTTGCTTTGCTAAAGCAATTTCTATGTATCTTGGAAATATGATATCTTTACCAAAAACATTGCTCTTATAAGAATTTTTTACAACTTGACAGTTATAGATAGAATTATAGAGTTGGAACAGACCACAAGGGCCATCTAGTCCAAAGCCCTGCCATACAGGAGCATACAGTCAACACAACCAAAGTCCCTAATGGTCAGATGAAGTACTTTTCTGGATATGGTGTTACTGGGAAAGATAATTCTTATTGTACACTCCATTCCTTGCATCTCTGTTTTTGTGCACAGAAATCTGTTCCAGCAGTTATGTTATTTCTATAGGGAGTTAGCCTGTTGCTGCTTATGTTATCAGGGCTATGTGGAAACACCCCATTGATTTTCTCTAGGCAGGATCTACACTGCCGTATAATCCAGATTATGAAAGCAGATAATCTGTTTTGTGGGTTCTACACTGCCATATAATCCAGTTCAAATCGGATACATCTGGATAGTCAGGATTTTATATGGCAGTGTAAAAGGGGCCTGTATTAATGTGACATTGGTCTTATCTAGGAACCTATTCACTGGATAGCCATCTCTTGGAGGTGTTTTGATTGTGTGTTCCTGCATGGCTGCAGTTGGGCTGGATGGCCCTTGTTGTCTCTTCCAACTCTGTGATCTGATATAAAGTGCTAGTTGTAGGTTACACATTCATATTATATATTTTTACAAAATATTGTGGTATGTTTCCACTTTGTATGAATGTTTGTTTATTTTAGTATTTCAGCTTGCTACCAACTTTCTGAGTAATGAGTGAGAGGCTGAATCAGAATGAAATACCGTCTGTTTATAAGGGACAACCATTTGAAGTGCTAAAGAGCAGCAATACATTTTACTGAGTGAAATAAAATTGAAGGGGCAGCAATTAGTTCTTGCAAATCCATTCACCTCTGAGTTATTTCAGCACACTAAGTAGCAACAATGAATGGCCGGAGTTCATGAATCAGTGGTCTCTGTCAGAATGGTGGAATGGGTCAGTCTCCCATATGTATGGATTTTTAAAATAAATAAAACGTGCACTTGAGGTGCATTTAAGTACAAGCATTGGCATATTATGATTTATAGTTAATTATGCCTTGGATCACAAGAAGATCAAACCAGTCCATACTACAGGAAATAATGCCCAGCTGCTCACTGGATGGAAGGATATTAGAGGCAAAGATGAAGTACTTTGGCCACATAATGAGAAGACAGGAACGCTTGAAGAAGATAATGATGCTCAGGAAAATAGAAGGAAAAAGGAAGAGGGGCCGACTAAGAACAAGATGGATTGATGGTATCCTTGAGGTGCTGGCTTGACCTTGCAGGAGCTGGGGTAGCCACGGCCAACAGGGAGCTCTGGCGTGGGCTGGTCTGTGAGGTCACAAAGAGTTGGAAGCAACTGAACGAATAAACAACAAATTTAATACAGCTTTATAGTAATTAAATGCAATGGTTTGTGTGCTGAGAACCTTTACAAATCCACAGGAAGGGTCAAAGCCAAATATAAATTTAATTATTTATGCCTGTGACAAAAACTTCAGAAATGAGTTACTGAGAACTGAAAAGACTGTGTTGCTCTTTCAACTGTATTACATAATGATTTCTGATAATAATAATAATAATAAATTTATTCTTATACCCGCCATCATCTCCCTGAAAAGACTTGGGATAGCTTAAATAAGGGACAAAATGTCCACAAGACAAAAATACAAAACAATCCATTAAGGGGAAAAAAACACAATTTAAATAAGAGCATAGTAAAAGATAACAATCCAGATAAAAACATAATTAGATACTCTGACTACCCTGCCCCGTACCTTAGTTAGTATGTAATTTTATGTTTCATTACATTGTATACCCCATAATAATTGCAATAAAAAATTATTTTAAAAAACATAATTAGATAAAACATAAGAATATAAAATAGCATTGAAACTCAATCAAAACAATGCTCAACAAAAACCAATAACCAGTATTGCAATGAGTGTGACCAGGCTATAAAAAGGCCCCGGGCATGGGATAGTGCAAACAATGTATCACCGGACCGGGGTATTAGATGAAGTGCAGAGAACAAAATATTATCAGGCAACCTAGGGACTGGGCATTTATAACTAGGGAGTAGGCGGAGGATTGTGCAATCTTTTAGGTCTCTATGTAGATTGTACAGTTGTACGCTTTCTAAAGTCTTGATATTCTGCACACAGTCCTTGGCTTTGAGTTGTCTTTGAAGCTGAGTATTACAAACCAAAGCAAGGTGAATTTCTATATTAACGTTGACATTTCATCTGTAATAATTACTAAATTTCAAATACAACAGTTACCCGAAGAGCCAGCATTAGAGAGCGATTTGAGTGATGGACTTGGACAATGAGTTGGAATCCCTGCTCTACCATGGAAACCCAGGCTGGATCTGCATTGACATATAATCCAGTTCAAAGTAAATAATCTGGATTTTATATGGCAATGTAGATGAGGCTCCAGTGACCTTGAACAAATCAAGCACTCTCTCGGCCTCAGAAAAAAGCAAAGGCATATATTTTCTGAACAAATCATGTCAAGAAAACCCCATGAGCGAGTCGCCTTAGTGCCATTATAAGATGGAAGAACCTTGAAGCCACACAGCAATAACAATTTTACACTCAGATAGAAAAATACCTCCATTTTGAATTCAAAATTATTTATCTTAGATCTTCAGTGTGATAATGTCATTCGTCCCTAGTTCAATGTATTTAATAAGATCACGTGTGTTTAAATATTCATTTGCTGAAATTGACGTAAACCTGCACAACCGCATTGAAAGCACAGTAGAGATATTTTATCTGCTTTGCAGTAGCAACAGTTATTTTACTTGGTCTGTTCTGTCTCATCATGTAATGTGAAAAACCTATAGTTAAGCATTTATTTGAACTCTTGGGAGGCAAAAACAGCCCCCGGGGGCATAGAGGTTCATGTCTGGAAAGCCTTCATCATGAAAACTATTATATTTTGTAAGCCATGTCTAGGGAAGAAAACTTGCTCTCTATGTATTGAAACATGATTTTGACATTTAAAAACCCGAAAGCAATCTGACGGGGACGAGAGACAGGGCCTTCTCGGCTGTAGCCCCCCGGAACTCACTTCCCAACGAGTTAAGATCGGCTTCACCCCTCCTGTTTTTTAGGAAGAAATTGAAGTCGTGGTGCTGGGGCCAGGCGTTTGGACAGCAGGCATAAATAGCGCTTTGGATATGGAATTTGATATGGAATGGTGATACGGCGGTTAATACTGTTTTTATTGTTTTAATTAATGTTCTATTTATTGTTTTAATTGTTATATTGCTTTGTTATATTTAATGGCTTCAAATTGTGCCAAATGTAAGCCGTACTGAGTCCCCCTTTGGGGGTTGAGAAGGACGGGGTAGAAATACTGAAAATAAATAATTAATAAATAAATAAATCACTTCCAGCACCCTGATCATAAGGTAGTTCCACAACTTGGCATTGATAAAGATATCTTAGAATGAGACCTACAACTAGTACACCTCTGAAATTAGTTTGCATTCCATTTTCACTGAAAGTCCTCTGTAAATCTCAGGTCGAAATAATACTTTGTCCCTTTCGTATTGGTTGGTTCTTCTTTTTAACAAAGACTTTTGGTGTGTTATACCAAGACAATTAAGAATTTCAATTATCTCAGGGCTACTTAATATTTTATTTGTTAGTGAGATAACTCATTGTGTTAAGAATGTTTTTAAACAACTCCAAAAATGATTTCATTTAGAATTTTAAGGATGGTATATAAAATATGAAATATTATTTTGTATCAAAAGCATTGCATAAATTAGTATAAAACTGATAAAAATAGAAGGAGTGCAGGCAGCTAAATATCTTTTGACCAAAAACAGGCAACAGCAACGGCATTTTCTGTAGCCTCCAACAATTCCTCCTCTGTACATGAGGCTGGGCATAGTGGACAAGCATACAGATGCGGAGTTGTCTGTTCTGCTCCACAGTCACACAAAGTGTGGGATTCTTAGGGAGTGCAATTTTGCCAGGTTGTCTTTTGATCTGCCCACTCCACCTCTGAGTCTGTTCAGGGACTTCCAAGTTGCCCATTCTTGGTTTGCCCCTGGAGGAAGACCCCCGCGGGGGGGGGGGGGGATCCAGTTGGGATTTGCTGGTTTAGCTGCCCAGAGGGATACCCTTGCTGTTGCGGGGGCAAGAGGAGTGGTAGTTCTCATAAAGCTTTTCCTTTATTTGAGTCTACTGGGAGAAGGTTGGTAGCCATGTAGTGGGTGCCTTTCATAGTGTTCAACCTTATTTCTCTCACATTTAGCAGCAACTTCCCATCTGGCATCAGGGGGGGGGGGGGGGGGATGCCAGCTAGCTTGTAAAGTTTATCAACAGGTGTAGGTTTAAGACATCTTGTGATTATGAAATAAATATGAAATAAACAAATTATGATTTTCTTTCCTAGCTTGCTGTGTTAATTCACTCATAGAACAGATAATAATCATCATAATTCAAGCCAAAGCAAACAATCTAATATATATATTGATTCTTTCTGCATTTCGTAGCCATTATGCACTTGTGTATTAGACATAGTAGCCACTGTCTCTGTGTATGGTATACCTAGATACATGTATGTACACAAACACAGCCTACACACCTGTCAATAGCAAATAACAGCTCAAGATGGGCGTCACATTCCTGCATTTGGTTTGGTAGGAGCTGCGGTGGCGCAATGAATTAAACCCTTGTGTCAGCTGAACAGTTTGAATCTGCAAGACAGGGTAAGCTCCTGTCGGCCAGCTCCAGCTTCCCATGTGGGGACATGGGAAGCTGGAGGCATCCCCTGGGGAACATCTTTGCAGACTGCCAATTCTCTTACACCCGAAGCGACTTGCAGTTTCTCAAGTCACTTCTGACACGATTTAAAAAGTCTGGTTTGGTCAGTGTTCTCATAACAATTATTATAAAATGCACACATAGAAACAGAATGCCATGATTATTCAAATACCTTGGGACTGTTTGTTGATTTTCCTGTTTGTAGTGATATTGGTCAGTGTGTTCTCATGCCAATGGCCATTGGGTGACTTTACATTATGGATTCCATCATTTTCCATAGGTTCCATGGGAAGATTTGCGTTATCTTTTTGGTGAGATTATGTATGGAGGACACATCACTGACGATTGGGACCGCAGACTATGCTACACATACTTAGAAGAACTTATGAATCCTTCTCTGGTAAATTTTGTTTGTAGACATGTGGAGGGGAAAACATAAATAGGAAATACGATGTGATACAGCATTTCCTTTGGTGCATACATTTGTGTGGCTGTATCCATGAATACATTTCAAGTAGTTTGCTTGCACCCATCTCAGATTTTTTCAGCAGAAAAACTTAAACTAGTATTCCTGTAGCTGAAATTACATTGTACAGTTTTGTTTATTAGAAAGTCCATTCATTTTGCTAATGGCTCATATCTACTTGTGTTAACCACAATGCAATAAGGCTTATGTCCTGGCAATAAGCCTTGTTTAACTCAGTGCATCTGACTTCTGGGTAGGCATCCATTGCATTGTGACTTCCAATACTGAAACTACTTTTCTCTACTCTAAAATATGCAAGACACTCGCAAGTGCATTCAGAAATAAAAACAAATAATATCTGGCTGTATCCAAACCGCAGAATTCTAATAGTTTGACACCACATTGCCATGGTTCAATGGTACAAAATTATGAGATTTGTAGTTTTGTGAGATATTTACCCTTCTTTCTAAGAGAGCTATGGTACAACAAACTACAGCAAAGGGCTATAGCAGTTATAGTGGTGTCAAACTGCTATAATTCAACAGTGTGGATGGTCTTTCTCGTTAAGTTTCCTATTGAATTGCAGCATGCATTTTAACCTAAAACCAGAATATGTTTCCTTTAACCCACAAAATGATTAAGAATACCAGCGTCAACTAGAATGCAATACTAAATTAATATTTTGTTTAAGGGAGGTAGAGAATATGGTAAGTATAGCATAAGATCATTTCTGGTGCAGAACATGGATAGCTCTAAGGCCACTCCATCTTCTCTTGTTCATGCTGCGGCTGGAAACATGCACTGCGCTTTGAAGTGTAGTGAGTTTGCTTGCATCTATTCACTCCTTAATGAGTAGATGTTCGTTATGTCACAAAGCAGCCTTCAGTTTAGCAGGATTGGGAGTCAATTGGAGTGAGTTACCATGGAGATGGGAAGCATAAACACTACTGTACTTCTGACCTCCACGGAAGCTGATTTCTCTAAATGACAGCTGAGGTCAGGGGGCAGTGCGGGAAGCTGATTCCATTGGTCCCACCTTCACATCTAAACCCTGGATAAGAATTACCGTTTCTCTGCTAAGCAGTCCATTAACCTTCACGAGCTTGAATTTTCATTCAAATATGTGTCAAATATAGGTGCAAAACCCCGAAAGAAAGGGCTGGAATTAGGCGCCCTTTGTTAACCAACCTAGAGTCCAGGTCTAGATGAGGATTTGGAAACAAAACTCTGCATTCCCCTTCAATTGAGCAGTGATCTCTTCCTGCAGCATACTAGTTGGAAAAAAAATACCTTCAGTTAACTGATGGACAAGCAAACAGAAACAAAGGTCAACAGATACAACACCAGTGTCTCATTTTAGGCCCAGATGGGATCTTGCTTGTCTTCTTTGTAAATGCAGTGTTTATTAGGTTAAGATATGAAAGTAATCAACTAAAAATATCAATGTAGATCAGGGGTGCTCACACTTTTCCAGCATGCGAGCTACTTATAAAACAACCAAGTCAAAATGATTTACCTACCCACTACTCAGAGAGCCATAAAAGCAAAATATTTGGAAATTTATTTCAGTGGGAGCCATATAATAAATATCTAACACTGAATTCAACTAAATGTGAGTATAATAAGCCCCTGAATTTATTCATAATAATAATGATGATGATAATATTAATCCAGGCTCTGCTACTAGTACTACTACTAATAATAGTAACAACAATAGGTTCCTAGAGTAGAAGGAGATCTCCAAGGGCCATCCAGTCCAATCTCCTTCTGCCATAAGTTAAAAACAAAGCATTCCTCACAGATGGCCATTCAGCCTCTGATAATAATAACAACAGGTTCCTAGAATAGGAGGAGACCTCCAAGGGCCATCCAGTCCAACCTCCTTCTGGACCTGGGCGGCGTCGGGAGCCTGCAGGGTGGGACTGAGCCTTCCTCCCACCCTGCCTGAGATCTACCAGGATGCCCTACGCGATCTACCAGTAGATCGCGATCTACCTAATGAGCACCCCTGATGTAGACCATCCTGAGATCCCACAATAAAGGATGGGATATGAATATCTCTTCTCTATAAATAAAAATTCACATAGTGTGTGGCTGATTTTTTCATCATTTTGTATATGGGTATTAGGTAAATATTTGGCAGAAGAAAAAGCCTTATCTTAATGACAGTATGCTGCCATCTGAGTCCCCGGTGGAGCAACAGGTTAGACTGCTGAGCTGATGAACTTGCTGACCGAAAGGTTGGTGGTTCGAATTCAAGGAGTAGGGAGAGCTCTCGCTGTTAGCCCCAGCCTCTGCCAACCTAGCAGTTTGAAAACATGCAATGTGAGCAGATCAATAGGTACCACTTCAGTGGGAAGGTAATGGCACTCCATGCAGTTATGCTGGCCACATGACCTTGGAGGTGTCTACGAACAACGCCAGCTCTTCAGCTTAGAAATGGAAATGAGCACCATGACTAGACTTAGTGGCAAGGGGAAACCTTTACCTTTTTGTCATCATAGGCAAAAAGGCAGGGCAAAAAGTTTTTAATAAATACATTACAATTTGTGACATCTT
The DNA here is from genome assembly GCA_030556195.1 of Anolis apletophallus. Lineage (NCBI taxonomy): Eukaryota > Metazoa > Chordata > Lepidosauria > Squamata > Anolidae > Anolis > Anolis apletophallus. The sequence goes on from JARBWK010000008.1 coordinate 48,940,115, forward strand.
AAGGCAAACACTATGTGTTTAATTAAAGTGATTATGTCACAAGAAAAGCAGCTTCCCAGTAAGTTAGAAAGCAGTATTTAAAATAAAGCATTTCAAAAGTTTTGTCCCACCCTTTGCCGTTTATTTATTTATATAGATAATTCCTAGAGCAATGAACTACTTAGACAAACCTTGAGGTTGTAGTAGATGGTTTTTCAAGACTCTGCATAAGCATTGCTTGAATACTTTAAGATGTTGAACTTTACTTCCTTGTTTTTCTATTTTTCCAAACTACAGCTTGAAGGAGAATTTGTTTTAGCTCCAGGCTTTCTGGCTCCTCCCAATTTGGATTATATTGGTTACCACAAATACATTGATGAAATGCTGCCAGTTGAAAGCCCCGTGCTATACGGTCTGCACCCAAATGCCGAGATAGACTTCTTGACAGTTCTGTCTGATAACCTTTTTAAAACCCTCTTGGAAATGCAGCCTAGAAACCTCCTTGCTGGAGAGGTAGCAGGACAGTCAGCAGAAGAAAAGGTGAGGTTACAGTCAGCTCTGTATGCTATCCACACGTGTACCGTTAATAATAAATACTTTAAATAGATTTCCGAGTAAAAGTTCTTCTCATGGTCTGAAATATGTGAAAATCTGTGCAGTTTTTCATGTAGGTCCTGCCCAAGAATAAAAAAATTCAAGACTATCATCATATTGACTTGCCAGAAGTTTTTGTTTTGATGTTGGTACAGTATGTAAAAATAATAATGGTCAAACTGAAGTTTATTCTTAGAACAAATGCTTCTTCAAATAGTAAAATACTTCTTTGGTGCTATAGGAGACATCTCTAATTGGGGATTATATATTTCATTTACCAAAAAGCTTTGCAGGTTTCTTTTCTCATCTCTTTACCACATTTGACCATTCCAGTAGCTTGACCCACAATGAAAGGATCGTCCAAGAGGTCCTGGAAAATGAGGTCATCATTGCATATTCAGATATTGGAACCATCAGATCCTTCTCAAGATACCCTGTCCTCACCTGGCCACCAAAATGGTCAGTTAAATATGAGTTCAGGGACCATGGTGAATAATGCAGCCCCAAATCATTTGGGATAATAGTATCATGACTCCATAGATACTCAACAGCACCCTGTTTGGAATTGATCTAATTTAAATCAGATGTTCTACATGACCATAATCTTGTGCTTTCAGTGTACACACAGGGTGAGTTGTATGAAGAGAAAGACAAACTAGAAATGAAGCTCTGTATGGACGACCATCACATACTAGTGTTTACTCAGAAGCTCCACCAAGTCCAATAATTTGTTATTGGGTGCCTTAAAGCCAACGTCTATTTATAGGGATTGTTGCTGTTTTACTCTATATCTACAAGTTTAATTGTTGACAAAATGATTTACATGTTATCTCCATGGGGATCTTTTTCAAATCATACTGAAAAACCCAGAAAGAACCCCTCTTATAGGCATCTCTAGATCCTCCAGTGTGATTCTATGGTCAGCTTCCAGAGTTGGCCAGTGTCATGCCGGAGGACTTAGAAATTCCTAGAGAGATGATCTTTCAGGTTGAAAAATGCCAATTTCTGTAGTCTTCTCATGGTCTGGAATATGTTTTTTGTGTTCAGAAGGATCTTGTACTAATATAAGGTATGTGGGGGGGGGGCTGACTGTACTTTTAGAGAAACTGCACATCAATAAACCTCTGGTAATTTTGCTTGGTATTATTACATTAAGGTGAAAAATGTCCTGGATGACATTTTGGAGAAGCTTCCAGAAGAATTTAATATGGCTGAAATAATGCAAAAGTCTGCTGTTCGAAGTCCTTATGTTCTGGTTTGTTTTCAAGAATGTGAAAGGATGAACATTCTCATCAGAGAAATACGGAGGTCACTTAAGCAATTAGATCTTGGTCTGAAAGTAAGAGAAATATTTTTATTCTGAAAAAAGGAGTGTACAAAGGGAATGTGTGCACCTAAATATTCTCTTTTCTCAAACATCTAGGGTGAACTTACATTTTCTCCCACCATGGAAGCTTTACAATCATCATTGTTTTATGACCTGGTCCCAGACGCATGGACGAAACTGGCCTATCCTTCCACATATAGCCTTGCTCAATGGTAAATAAATTTCTTATCCTTGAAAAAATGTAGCAGGCTAACTTGCATTAAACAGGGCTGGAGACCCATAGCTGAAGCATCCTGCATAAGAACGAGGCAAACTATATGTTCGTCATGAACTTATTGCCAAGATCTTGTTTGTTTATGGTCCCTGATTATAGCAGTCTATGTACCATATATACTCAAGTATAAGCCAAGGTTTTCATCCCTTTTTTAGTCTGAAAAAGCCCCCCTTGGCTTATACTCGTTATTTACTATTTTGCTGTGTTGTAGTTGCATTTATTATTTTACTATATTACATTTCCATTATTTTATTCTATTATTTTACTACATTTATTATTTTACTCTTTATTATTGGAAGAATACGTAAGCACATTTACATTGAAGGCCAGAATAATGATTTAATCAGAGTTGGATAGTCTTAAGTTTTATGTAAATATTCAAAAACATTTAACCCACTGATACCTCAATTCATGTAATTTTATTTATATCTATTTTTATTTTGAAATTTACCAGTAGCTGTTGCATTTCCCACCCTTGGCTTATACTCAAATCAATACATTTTCCCAATTTTTTGTGGTAAAATTAGGTGCCTCGGCTTATATTTGAGTCGATTTATACTCGAGTATATACGGTAACTTGGGAGTGGGGGTGTCACGAAAGTAAATATTCATCAAGTTGTCCATTTAGTGGATTGGGGAGAGCAGGAATTACCCAGGTAGGTGGCAGCTGGCTGAGTGTGCCATGGATTTTGATGCTTCAACTTGAGATAGAAATCTATCTGGATGTAAACCAGACATTACAGTACTACTGTATATTTACAAGCATACAACGTTAACTATGGCATTGCTTCAGAAATTGTGGGTCCCAACTCAATGGGGATCCTCTTAGCTCATTATTTGGGTTCTGAAAAAATTGGCAATAGTAAAAGTTTTCTGACTGTTATCAAGTGGTCATTTTAGACATTTACATGACTCTTAGGATTTACAGTGGACTCTGCAGGAGATGCTTCCGCTGTACTTAATAGAAAGGAAGATTAGCCTATTTAAAAAACCTTGCAATCCCCAATTTGTTATGAGTAAATGATTGATTCTTATACATATGTGCTATATACATATAAAAATAGGGACCAAAGAGGATGTGAGTGGAAAAGTTTAAGAAGACCTTAAACTCAGGATTTAAGACAATGGTTCTCAACTTGTGGATCCCCAGGTGTTTTGGCCTAAAACTCCCACAAATTCCAGCCAGTTTACCAGCTGCTGGGATTTCTGGGAGTTGAAGGCCAAAACATCTGGGGGCCCACAGGTTGAGAAACACTGATTTAAGATGGATTTTTCAAGCTTTCTTGAAGATACATTTAAAGCTACAATGGTGTACAATTGTTTCCTACTGTATAATTATTTTGATACTTTCATACATCACCATCGTATCTGTAAAGATAGAGGGTGTAATTTAAATTTTGTCAATAAATAAAATTGTAAGGTAGCAATGTTAGTTTGTTAATTCATTGGGCACCAATAGTCTCTTTGCTACAAACTAAAGGCGGTGGATACTAAATCACACAATGCGCCTTATTTTAATAATGATCCACTTCCTATGTCAGTTTTGATTCCTCTGCTGCTTTTTCTTCAGGTTTAATGACCTACTCATACGATGCCGAGAACTTGATACTTGGACACAAGATCTTGTACTTCCCGCAGTGGTGTGGCTTTCTGGCTTCTTTAATCCTCAGTCTTTTTTGACTGGTATGACGCATTGGGTTCATCATATATAAAGGTCAAAGAAATTAGACCACACAGTTGGGATAGTTTTTACATAATGGCTTACTGAGGGCTGCCTTTGTAGTCATATTTCTTAAGAGCCAGTTTCATTAGAAATTCCACAAAGTGCCAGTGTATTATCAATGGAGCAAATGACAGAACTTCCATTTAAAACCTAACCAGGGTGCTGGAAGTCACAGCCAATGAATGGCATACTGCCCTTTAAACAATAAAAGACAGCAAGCTGTAGAGATATGGGTGGACCCTTAGGAGCACTGAAAATGCTGTGCTGTTTTTTCAGGGCTAAAATATAATTTCATTTTTGAAATACTCCTATCTAAATGAAATTACATCCTGTTAATATCACTACGATTTAATTATACAATCCAGTAGTAAATTAGTTCACAGTAACATTCAAGGACATCTAGTGAGCTGCCAAGCTGCGTATCTAAGATTGTGCTCCAATTCAGAATACAGTGCAGCCATTATATTTTGTAGATATGTGATCTGGGACTAGAGAAGCACATTTTTCATTTTTAAGGAAGTGTTTCTTTGTAGTAGGAAGTGAATTGGGTTTTTATTGCTTTACATCAGTGGTTCCCAACCAGTGGTCTATGGAACTAAAACATGGTCCACGGCCTCACCGTTACTATACTGTTGCAACGAGAGTGACTGGTCTCGCAAAACCCTCTTATAGTGCCAAGGCAATAGGGATGTCAGGAGGGCGCAATAAGCCTCCTGACTACTGCTGCTTCTCCTCCCCCTTCCCCGATGTGGCATCTGGAAGTGGGGGTGCCTTGGTGTTTTCGCTTTTAGGCCTGTTCCAGAGGTTATTTGGTGTGCTGATTCAGAAAATTGCATTGAATAGACCACATCAGCTCTAGATTATTAAATGTTTTTCTGTAGGTGAGTAGGTGGCAACTACTGGATGGCATATGTTCTGTATCAGAAACTAGAGCTGATGTGGTCTATCCAATGCGGTTTTTGGAATCCGCACCCCAAAATGAATCTGAAGTTGACCAAAAACTGATTTGTAACCCTTTTGGTACTAGTGCTCCCTGGTCAAAAGAAGGTTGGGAACCACTGCTTTACACTATTTGAAATGCTTGCCAAAATATAGAAATACGTAACTGAACCTGAGTTAATTCATTCATACAACTCCTTTCCTTTTGAAAGCCATTATGCAAAGCATGGCAAGGAAGAACAACTGGTCTCTGGATAAGATGTGCCTGACTACAGACGTTACCAAAAAAAGTAGAGAGGATTATGGTCACCCTCCAAGGGAAGGAGCATATATATGTGGTCTTTTTATGGAAGGTAAGTTTATTAAAGTTATACAACACAATTTGCACCAATGGGAAATTTAGTATTGATTCAGTACCGAAATGCCCATTCCAAGGTTAACCCATAGAAACAAGATCTATACCACAGGAATAGTAAAATGCAAGTTTAGCCTTTATTGGACCAACCACAAATGTTATACATTTTGGGTTTGCCATCGACAGTCTTATTATAGAATCATGGGCAGATAGTATGGGGTTACGTTATATTGTTTTTCTCCTGTTGTGCTTCAAACATTACATGAAAGGATTGAATGACTGCAACTGTAAGCATCCTGACCAATGTTCTATTTTACTAAAGAAAGATTGGTAGTTTATTGCTCTGTGCCTTCAAGCTGTTTCCAATTTAAGGTGACATGAAAGCAACCGTATCATGGGGTTTTCTGGGGCTGAGATGTGTGATTCCCTGGCCGAGCAGGGTATTGAACTGTAGCTGTCAGGAACATAACTCAAACTTAAATCACTACACCATGCTGGTAAAACTATTGATTCAAGTGCTGAATGAAGTGGCAACTCAACACTTTTGTAAATCTCATTGATTCAGTATGCCTACTCTTGTTGAGACTACCAGCAGAATTCAGGTTCAGGTTTCCGATAAACCATCATGTTATGTTGTTGGTATCTTCACTGTGACTGTGTCATCATACAGCTAAACAGAATTCCCCCCATTGTCCCATAAGATAGGTCTAATTCTCTATCTCAAGGAAGAGAAAAGCTAAAAATGAAGCTGTAGGACCATCAGATCATACTAATGGCTACTCAAAATCTCCACTGAATCCAATGATGAGTTGTTAGGTGCCTTGAAGTCAACTGCTATTTATGGAGCTCCTTTCATAGGGATTTATTTATTGAGGTGTTTTGTTATTGTTTTTCTCTGACTATAACACACAGTGACTAGTATTCCCTAGCTCAGTGGTTCTTAACCTGTGGGTCCCCAGGTGTTTTGACCTCCAACTCGCAGAAATCCCAGCCAGTTTACCAGCTGTTAGGATTTCTGTGAGTTGAAAGCCAAAACATCTGGGGACCAACACGTTGAGAACCACTCCCCTAGGAGTTTCCCTTCCAACTAACAACTTCCTAAATAGATAAATATGTAATTATAGCTACAGTGAAGACCACACAAAAGAATTCACCAATGGTAGTCTGCTACTTATTTAACTGTGAAGCCCCTGAAGATACTAAATCTCAGCAAATTATGAAAGCTAAGTAGGACCAGGCATACTTAACAGTTGGAAAGGGGAACAGTAAGAAATACCAGATGCTGTAGGATATATTTCAGAGCAAACCACTTCTGGATACTCCTTGCTTAAGAAAACTAAGTAATTTAAGTTAATGCATACTTGTAATTTACTTGTATACATAGAGATAGTAGCTCAAAGGATTTGTGCTTCTCTGGTTACAGGAGCAAGATGGGACCTTCAAGCCGGAGTTATAGCTGAGGCCAGACTAAAAGACTTGACTCCAGCAATGCCAGTGATCTTTGTAAAAGCAGTTCCAGTCGACAGACAAGAAACAAAGCACATTTATAAATGTCCAGTTTATAAAACAAAAATTAGGGGGCCTACGTATGTCTGGACTTTTAACCTAAAAAGCAAAGACAAGCCAGCCAAGTGGGTGCTTGCAGGTGTAGCTCTGCTGCTGGCAGTTTAAGCATTGTCTATGTAAGCCAAAACAGAAGAGCTTTCTTCACACTGAATCATTATACATTTCATACTACTTAAAGTTACCAAAAGCAGCCCACAGGATGCTTCTGTTCACAAATTCTATTTGTTTAGTACCAAAGCTGTTTGCCATATTTATATTATATACACATACAACGCAGAAAATAAAAGCATGCCTGCACCTGTAAATGCTCAAAGCATATTAGATATTTGCTTAACAGTGGAATCCAAACTATGCCAAAATCGTCTATGAGCGGTGGATAGTGACACCTTTGTTTTGTGATGGATCAGTATACACAAACCTTATTTCAGACACAAAATTATTAAAAATATTGTACAAAATTATTTTCATGTGTATTAGGTGTCTATGAAGCATAAATGGATTGTGTGCTTAGAGCTGGATCCTATCTCCAAGATACACCATTATTAGACTGTGTGGAAATCCAAAACATTTCTGAAATCAAGCATTTTATCTAAGAGAAACTCACTCTTTTATTTGAAATTTACAATCTGTGGCTAAGATACTTGTGTTTTTAAAAAATAATAATCTTTACAAAACGTACTGTTTTGTTCATTTTAAGATTAGTACAAAATATCAAAACAAATCTTAGGTTAAATAGTCCAGTGTTTAAAACAGTGATCTTTGCTGTAAATATAAATGATAGGAGCTGACAGTATTAAGACACTTTTCTTGGCAAGGAAATAATGCTGCAGTATTCAATTTCTAAAAGTTTGAGAGTATAACTTAAAACAGCTATTGTATCAAACGGTTGGGTATAACTGTTTGATATAACCGTCCAATATTAATCAGCAGTAGCTGGTATCTATTCCTAAACAGTACATCTGCAAGCATTTCTCGTACAGAAGCCCACTGAAAGGAATGGGAATTGGTTTAACCTCCAATCATTTCACTAATAATTTCACAGAAGAAACTTCAGTACACTGTGGCAAAGAACACAGACTAAGCACAACTTTGAAAGCAAGTTTTCCTGAGAAAACCCCCTGCAATACAAACAAGAGTAAAAAAAAGTAGTTGACAAATATACAGCCACAGGTTTTCTTCTCAGTCTTCTTCCGCAAGTTGCTTTTGCAAGCTGGGAGGAAAAAGAAGAATTATAATTATAAGTAGTTATGATCACTTGCTGTAAGTGGGCAAAATTCTAATGAATTTGTTACTGAAACATGCAGATGTTTAGATGTTGTTGAACAGCGATTCCTATCAGCCCTACAAAGCATAACAATGGTGACAAATGATGGATAAGGCACTCTAACAAAATCCAGTCTATCGTGTTCCTTACCCTGGTATTCCTTATGAATGACTGGCTAAAAGGGGAACAGGACCTCTACATGGAAGCGGAAACAGCTGGAGATCTCTAGATCAAAGGTGCTCAGGTTCTCTTATGTGTTGGACTAGTAATATTTTCCCTGAATATGCCAGGGACTGGCACCATGTATATACATAGATTATCCATGGATTTAGTCATTAACACCTTGAAAATATTCCAGATTTTTTAAAAATACAAAAGGCAAACCTTGATGTTGCCGTCATTTTGCTACATCATTATATCAAATGAGCCTCCACCACAAATGTTGATATCCACAGGGAGTCCTGTATCCAATCTCCATCTGATCTCAAGGGGCACACTGACTACTACTGGGTTTTTTAAAATATTTTCTGGAAATTGCCCTACAGACCACCACTTTGGGTTTCATTGTTAAAGGCGTAGTATGTAAAGCATTATATGCCTTAGGACTCTGGCTCCCAACCTTTGCTCCTCCAGTTGTTTTTGACTCAAAGAAGCTCCTGCCAGTTTGACTGACAGTCAGGAATTCTGGGAGCTGAAATTCAAAACTTATGGGGAACAAATGTTCAGAACCGCTGCCTTAGGGCAAAAGCTATGACTCTACCATTCATGCTTAATGCTCCCCAAAATTCTACTGTAACTTCTCAAGCAGAACTGCCAAAACATTCCTTTTGAGATCTGATGACTGAGTACCTGCAAAGTTGTATATAAAAATGGATAAGTCTAGCTTTGAACACCACAAAATTGCCCCACACACTTCTTGGAACCATATTTAGTTGCAACTGTAGTTATAGTGGACCTGTAAAAATGTATATGGTTTCCTACCTATTAAATCCAATAGGAACTTGGATCTTCTTTTCTGAAGCTATTGGAAAGGGTCCCCATCCAGAATTTTAATTGTCATAAATAATGACACTGATGATGCCTTATTAATAACCCACCCAATCTTCGCGAGGGGACTCAGGGCAGCTTCCAAACAGAAAGTGGCAAACATTCAATGCCATAATAAAAACAAACAAACCAAACCGAAAACAATAAATAAAACAGCATCAAAATAAACGTATAAGCCCACCTACCTTTCAAGATACTCTTGTACGTTATCATAACCGTAATACTTTGCCAAGTGAATGAGCATTCCTGTGGCACAACGTCCATCACGCTTCCGACAGTAGCTGCAGTTGCAGATGTCACGGCAAGGAGGACAGATCCAGTCCTTAAGGAAAAAAGAATGAGAGGGCATTAATAGTTGAAAGCCATCTCCTTTTAAGTTCAAGAGCAGGCACTGTTTACTATGGCAAATAGAAAGCAATTAAAAGATTTCAGAATACAGAGTTTAGAAGTTAGTGTGCATACTGCTTTATAGCGCAAGTATTATCCCAGTCGAAGCACCAGGGATCCAATTTTGGCAGCACATGAATCTGTATTCTATACATTTAAGCAGCTAGATACCTACTGGGTCTAGAAGTGCTGATTTCACATCCTCTCCATAGCGATTGCGAAGGCATGGCCCACAAAACTGTCCCCTCACGCCCCCACAGCCGTCATTACGACAAATCGTCTTTGTATCAATCGTCTTCTGTCGACACTGATGGCATGTGCTTCCCTGATGGGGGTAGAGAGAGAAAAGAGAATTATTCAAGGAATCAAAACAGTTTTGTAAAAGGCTTTCATGGCCAGAATCACTGAATTGCTGTGAGTTTTTCAGGCTTTATGGCCATGTTCCAGTAGCATTATCTCCTAACATTTTGCCTGCAGCTGTGGCTGGCATTTTCAGACCTCTAAAAAACTATTAACTTGTTAAATGACATTTCTCAGATAAATTTGTTCATCCAATTCTGGAGTATTTTTCAGCTAACTACTTTTTCTCCACGATCAAAGGTAATCTGTATGTATGTTGATGTGTTCTGACTGGTGGTAAAGTTCTTTCCATTCCGATCAATGTGAAGTACCGTACATGTTTCACGCAATCAGAAATAACACTACGGATATACCTCACCTCTGAATCCACACTTCTGAGTTTCACTGGAAAGTGTATAAACCAGATTCCTCGATCCATCCTCTCTGCCCATCCTGACACACCACAGAGGGCAGGGTGAAGTGTTAAAGAAAGAGTTATGGTCTACTAGCCAGTTATATTGTTTTTAAATGTTCTACATTCTGGAAAATCCTACCTGTTCTGCAACCTCTACACTTATGTTAAACCTTACAATGTTCTGTTTAAGAAACATAAGCAAAGAAAAAACACAGCTCCTGGCCTTACTAACCCTATCAAAACCAAAAAGAGTAAGGCTACTAATACTCTAGTGCCTCATTGGAGGAGCATTGCAACATACTTATGTTACCAGTCGGCGAATACCACCAGTGCGGGACTATTGGACTTAACCGGGACAATTACTCATTACCTATATCGGATTATTTACGGCATACCCATGAGGAGCATGAGTACGAACTGTCCCTGTGCTTGGAATCGGCAGATAGGAGTTCCTTCTCCGATACCGAGGAATGTGTAGTATCTTTATATTATAATAACGTATTATGTATGAGCCTATGAACTCAATATAGTATAAGTTGGTTCTTTGCATGTTGTGTGTGTACTTACTAACCCTATACCTTGTATGAATGCATCACACACACACACACACCACATTTCTGGTATTATCTTACATTTCCAAGAAGAAAACTACCTAGCATGGTAATTTTATTTACAGTTCATGTGCATTGTGCATCAACAGTGAGTGGGTGCTTGTATCAACATTGTCTGCATCAACAAGTATATCAGGAATGAATAAAAATGGTGGGTCCACATGGCATTTTTTTTATCTCCCAGAAATAAAAATAGTCAAAAACATATCTATCAACAGAAAACAAAAACTAGTCATTTTCAGTTTTGAAAAACTGTAGTCTGCAACTATTCAGAAGGTGAATTTCCACTCATAGCTTCTAGGAAACTCAATTCCAAGATAAATCATTGCGAGGAAGTAAATGTGAAGAGTTCCTATAAATGAATAAACTTAAAAGTTCAGTCTTGACCAAGTTGTCCCATGGTTATCATGGAGCCTCTTCTGAGCAGGAAGGGTGACTTTAATGTGCCCACCAAAACCTTTACCTCCACATCAAGCTACAGGGTTAGTAAAGCCATATAGAGCCAATTCACATCATGTATGTCTGTCTATATAAATAAAAATGTAATGCTCATTTGTGGGATTAACATAACTCAAAAACCACTGGGTGAATTGACACCAAATTTGGACACAATACACCTATCAGGCCAATGAGTGACTATCACTCATATAAACACTGGAAAACACAGCAGAAGAGACTTTAAAAGCCAAAAAATAAAAATACATTACAACACATGCACAAAACCACACATATATATGCAAACACACATATCTACACATATAAACAAATATACACACACATAAACACGTACAAAGCACATATACACAGACTGGGCCACAGCAACGCGTGGCAGGGGATGCCTAGTTTACAATAAGCTTAAGGTGCTACTATTATCGAGCCAAACTTAGGGAGATAATATCTCATAGAAAATGCCACTTATTAATAATGCATTTTGCTGAAACAGCACTGCTTTGACATTTCATTTCATCCATTTATCAAGAAATATTCTGAGGAATAAAACTTATGGATATATTTTTCAGTTCCCCCATCTGTAAAGGTAGAGCAGGGACTATTTCTATCCTATCCTTTTATATTGGTTGGAATTGAATGTTTATGCTTTTAAGTGAACTGGCACTGTGCTTAAATGAATTTAGTTATTTAGTCGTTTTAATTCCAATTCTGATGTAAACTGATATTAAACTACAGATTTACCAGGCTTTCTTCTACATCAGGCCTGCACAATTCGGGAAAGGTAAGGAGCTGAAATTAGATAGGCTAAGCCTCTTGTGGCTGCAAACTGGTTTTTAGCACCTCATTTTCAAAGTAAAGTAGAATTAAAGATGAATTAGGATTGTTGCTCTGTACATTCAAGTTGTTCCAGATTTAGGGCGACCCTAAAGTCACGATGGAGTGCCCCCAGTGGTGCAGCAGGTTAAACTGCTGAACTGCTGAACTTGCTGACCAAAAGGTTGGCAGTTCAAATCTGGGGAGTGGGATGAGCTCCTGCAGTTAACCCCAGCTCCTGCCAACCTAGCAGTTTGAAAATATGCAAATATGAGTAGATCAATAGGTACTGCTCCAGCGGGAAGGTAATGGCTCCCCATGCAGTCATGCCGGCCACATGACCTTGGAGGCGTCTACGGACAATGCCGCTCTTCAGCTTAGAAATGGAGATGAGCACCATCCCCCAGAGTTGGACACGATTAGACTTAAAGTCAAGGGAAACCCTTACTTTAAGGTGACGATATAAGTTTTCATGTCAAAATTTATTCAAAGGGAATGTGCCTTTGTCTTCCTCAGAAGCTGAGAGAGTGTGACTTGCGTAAAGTAGCCCACTGAGTTCAGAACTATAGTTTGAGGTTTAAACCACTCCATCACGCTTTCTGAATTCCTTCCCTCTCTTTTTCCTACTTTCCTTTCTTCTTTTTCTCCATCCTTTCCTTTTTCCTTCTCTTTATTTCCCCTTCCTTCCGTCTTTCTCCTTCCCTTTCTTTCTTCCCTTTCTTTTTTTTCTTCCCTCTTTTTCTGACCTCCCTTCCTCCGTTTCTTCCTCCCTTTCCTTTTCTATCTCCCTTCCTTCCTTCCTTCCCAGGGGTTCCATAGTGGAGGGGAATGAATCCATGGCAGTGGTCCCATGGGTGGGCATGTAGTGGAGGGGAATGATGTGTGCAGGAGAAAGCCTCAAGTGAGCAGATAGGTGGTGGTGGATGGAGCTGGACAGGCCACACGACTAGCTTGTGAGAGCCACATGTGGCCCTTCTCTAATTGAGATACTTTATTACGTTGTCTGCTAGTAAACATGTTAGTTGAGAGAAATTGGCAACACACTCATTCTGATAGGAAATGAAGTGTCACTATGAATAGTACTGCAGCAATTTAATTACAAATGTAAGTCTATTTAAAGAATGTTCAGCAAATCAACAGGATAATAAAGTACCTCAGTAACAGGCATTTACCTGCTTCACCATCTAAAGAAGAAAACTTACCAGAACCTTATCATAGATCTTATCTTTAACTGTTATTGCAACGTTTTCTAAATCTTCATCCGTTATGTCTTCCACTGGTCGGCACAAACCATATTTTGATGATCTTCTTCTTTTGGGCAATCCCATATTACCCTAAGGGAAGAAATACATGTCACCATCTACAAGCCAAGGACTTCTGTTATGCACCCATCAAATTGCTCTCACAACTATATAAGTGCAATTCAATTTCCATAAGCTTTCCTTAATAATAGGTCAAATGCAACTTTAAAGTAGTTCCTGATACAGATGTGGCACGAATGAATAAAACTTTATTCATAGCCCGCCCTATCTCCCCAAACGGTGGCTTACAACAAATACAGTGGCAAACATTCAATGCCAAACAATAATACGCAAACAAATCCAAAATAATTTCATAAACCGAATAACTCAAGCCAAATATGACACTATACACATAATCACAAATATATTACATCCTTCAAATCTCATTAAAACATTTCTAGAATTAGGTTAAAATTATTAGGGGGGGATGGCAAACCACAGATTAACAAGGTGGATATTAGCAGCTAGGCGAGAGTCATATTGATGTATTTACTATTTATTTGTTTACTATATTTCTATACCGCCCCTCTCAACCCGGAGGTGACTCGAGGAGGTTTACATGTGGCACTCCATGCCCAAATATAAAATACAATCAAAACAATTAAAACAATATCCATATAAAAACAGTAATTAATCAATAATTAAAACCATTAAATACAATAAAATTCCCAGCATCTCAACATTGAAATCATTTCCTGTCACATTGTCATATTATTCCATGAATCTTAATTAAACAGTTATACTGAATCTGCCAATGCCTGCTCGAACAGCCAGGTCTTATCTTTCGAAATGTTAGGAGGGGGGAGGCCGATCTACTATCCCTAGGAAGGGCGTTCCATAGCCGAGAGGCCACCACGGTCTCTCGTCCCTGCCAATCAGGTCTGCGAAGGGGCGGGACCAAGAGCAGGACCTCTCTGGATGATTTTAAACACCTTGATGGTTCATAGGGAGAGATACTGTACATTCAAACAGGTAACCTGGGCCAAAACCGTTTAGAGCTTTAAAGGCTAAAGCCAGCTCTTTGAATTGTGCCCGGTAGCATACTGGCAGCCAGTGGAACTGGCGCAACAGAGGAGTTGTGCGCTCCCTGAGTGCCGCTCCAGTTATCAACCTGGACCAATTGAAGCTTCCGAGCAGTCTTTAAAGGCAGCCCCACGTAGAGAGCGTACTTAATCCTTCTCCTCTCCACAGACTAATTTACATAGCTATGCTTTTAATAGCTTTTTAAAGGGTAGGAGGGATGGGGTCATTTTAAATTCTTTAGAGGGAGTTCCAGAGGTGGGGAGCAGTCACGGAGAAGGCCCTCTCTTATTCCCACCAGCCGCACTTGAGACTAAGAGGAAGGACCTCTCAGCCGACCCAAGCACTCGTGTTAGCTTGTATACGGAGATGCAGTCTTTCAAATAGTCTGGACCCAAACCATTTAGGGCTTTAAAGGCAATAACCAGCACTTTGTATTTATCCTGGAAGCAGATCAGGAGCCAATGGAGCTGCCGTAACATAGGAGTTGCCCATTCCCTGTACAGTGCTCCAGTTATTTATTTATATTCCACTCTTCTCACCCCGAAAATCAGTCTGGCTGCTGATCTCTGAATCAATTGCAGCTTCCGAACTGTCCTCAAAGGCAATCCCAAGTAGAGGACATTGCAGTAGTCCAAACAGGATGTAACCAAAGCGTGGACTACTGTGGCTAAGCCTGGCATCTCAAGGTATGGGCACAGCTGGCGCACAAGTATTAGCTGTGAGAAGGCGCTCCTGGCCACTTCCGATACCTGGAGTTCCAGGGCCAGCGATCAGTCGAGGATCATCCCCCAGACTACGAACCTGTGTCTTCAGAGGGAGTGCGCCCCGTCCAACAAAGGTCCCAGACCAACCAATACAATTCACTTGCATGCAATGCTCCTTCCATGTTGACATCACAGTGAAAACTTTTGGAAGACTCAAAATTTTATTCCCAAGTATCTTCTTTTTAAATCTCTGGTTACTTTTAATTTAGAAAACAATCAAGAACTGCAAGCAGAATGGGAGTCACTGTAATGAAGTGAACTCAATTCATACACAAATAAAAGATGGAACCATTTAGGTTTAAGCAAACAGCAGTAAATCAAATTTCATAAAGGGACTCTAAAAGGTGAAACTGCATCTAGTTTCTGTTTGCTTTCCCTAATTACCATTTTACACTGCAGTAAGCTTGGCAACCCATAAAACCAATGGAAGACTTCAGTGAGACCATTTATTAACAATTAGATTACTATTTGCAAACTAAATAGCACAGAATTACTTCCTTTTCTGTCAGTTTCATTTCTATCACATCCTTTCACTTTGAATATTCCAAGACTTTGTGTTTCCTTGTACCATCAATACAAACCAATCTAAACCATTTCCTTATATATGTTTGCCTTTTCTGAAATGAATGGAAATAATATAGCAGAGAGTATATTCAAAATGCAGAAGGAATTGGTTAAAACTAACTACATACCAAGATACTCACACAGGATTTGTATCCCAATTTGCACCTACTGTCTAGCCTTTCTTACTTTCTAGTGCTATTGCTAAAGAAAAAAAACCTGAATTGTCATGTACCTCCTTCAATCTTTTCTTTAGGAGGTTCTGTTGCCTGTAATTACGAAGTTCTTCTGCAAATCTGATGGCAGACGCAGTGAAGGTTTCCAAGGCAAAGTTTTCTGGCGGACGAGCATTTCTTGTTGGGTTCATACGGCGCTCTATCGGGCCTTCGGAAAATTTCTTCCTTGGAGTTCTTTTCTGTTTCTGAACAAAGAGGGGGAAAGCTTAAGACTTAAGTGTTTGAGTATGAAATTTTCAAACGCAAACACTATTCTTCTCAACAGATTTAGCTTCCTTAATATGTGACCCCTTCCCATTTCCACTCTTGGTTATAAAAACCTCCCCAAATACTCATATATAACCTTTCCTCCTACCCACCCCAGAGATCACTTTGATCCGAAGATAAAAATATGTTGGAAGTTCCCAATCCCAGGACCTTCCATTTGACTGCCACTAGGCGTAGAGCCTTTTCGATCGTGGCCCCCTCGCTGTGGAATGTATTGCCTACCGAAGTCCGAGCTTTGTGGGAATTGCCTGCCTTCCGGAGGGCATGCAAAACGTATCTGTTTCGGAAGGCCTTTGAACTTTAATTTGGTCGTAATCAGATTTTAATGTGGTTTTAAATTGTTAATTGTCATTGTACTGATCTTTGTAAACCGCTCCGAGCCTTCGGGGAGTGGCGGTATATAAGTTCGAACAATAAATAAATAAATAAATAAAATGAATATATTTCAGGCCAAAGTAAAAGTCTTAACAGAGATGCACCTGTCTTCAAACATTTATAAACAGCAATATTTATTTGATTTTATTTAGATCCTGCCTTCCTCTCGATTCTGGAATGCTAGACATGTTGCTACATAATTATAAACAATAACAACAAACAAAAGACAATTAAAATGCATAAAAGGGCACGCACACCCACATATATAATTTTCAAAATTATTGTGAATAGTGTTCCACACAATTATACAAACATTCAAAACATTTTCTATTGGTAAAACATGTTCTCGTACATCATTTCTGCTGGAGCATGTAAAAATTGGTTGGTGAGTGTGTTAACTGGAAATGCAAAGCACGAAGCTGATTGATTGGGCTACGCCCGGGAAGCTAGCTGAGCCTGGGAGTTCTGGCAACAGATACATGTTTAGGCTTGCTGTGCAGGAGCTTCCCAAGACAAGTTTGTATTTCTGCTTCTGAGCTGCTGGAAGAAGAGCTTTCACATGGACACCCAAGGACCACTTGAATCTCTCTCAAAGGACATTGTGTGAGTCAATGCAACTATTCAGATGACTGTATATATGTTGCTCTGCATAACAAAGAGTAAACACCTTATTCTTTACTGATCATCTGTGCGGCATATCTTTTCTCTAACAAGATCGGTAAAGATGTGAACTACACGTGATTTGCATTCTGCCAGTTTCCCCTCGTCCGCCCTCCTCTCCCAGGGAACAGTTTATATATTTTATTATGATGGTTCGATCATAATAAAATAATTTAATTCCTTATATTTATCTTTCCCCTTTATTCTTTAAATCAAACCTTTCCATTTTGCCTCTCATGACTTTCTGATTTGTACCATCCTGTAGTAACTTTTCCTTTCACTAATGTAGTCTTGGAGGAGGTAGTCCGCTAAATATTTATACCATGTTTTTGTGTCCCATTTCTTTTGGTCCTTTCAGCCTAAAGCGACTGAGGCTTTAATTGCACCTAACATGTAATTTATTATTCCCTCCCATTATTCCCATATTAAAAGAGCTGAATTAAAGCTTTAAAAAAGGCAAATCATAATAAAATAAGTGCTACACAGTTGCTGCTGCTGCTGCTGCTGTGGTTTTGTGCCTTCAAATCATTTCTAAATAGGGACTGCAACTACACTGTAGAGTTAATGCAGTTTGACACCACTTTAACTTCCATGACTCAATACTATACAATCTGGGAATTTTTAACTTGGCAAAGAATTAGCACTCTTTGGCAGAGGAAGCTAAAGGTGCTGTAAAAGTACAACTCCAGTTAAAGTGGTGTCGGACTGCATTAATTTGACAGTACAGAAGTATCCTAAATCAAACCTATAATACTTTTTTCTTGGCAAGATAGGTTTAAAAGAAGTTTGCCGCTGTTTTCTAAGGCTGAAAGTATGACTTGTCCAAGGTCACCCAGTGGGCTTCCATGGCTGAATGAAGATGCAAAGCTTACCTCAAAAACATATGGGGTAAGGAGAAGAAAATACAATATATATGACACATACGAAAAGCCAACAAGCACTGTATTAAAAGCTTTGGACAACCAAAGCCTAATTTAATAAAGAGATCTCCCTGAGCTGGACCCTAGGTGAGGATAACCCCTTTTTCTATTAAATAATTTCTTCAGAGCAAGTATGCGCCCCAACTGGAAAAGAATGAAATGTAAAGCAGTGTTTCCCATTTTACCACCAGAAGGAAAGAGCAGAACGGGATGTATTGGTTTTCTGGTCGAAAAATAAAAACTTCAGAAGGAAGTGGCGTTAGCAAAAGAGCGAACTCAACTTCCCCACACTGCAATTTCCTCCCCAGGAACCCATTTTAGGATATACTTATCCAAAAAAAGTCATCATCATCGTTTATTATTTGATTAGTCGCCCTCCACCAAAGTGCTCTGGGCGACTTACATAACATAAAATAAGCAGTACATCAGCAAATCAGAACTTATACAGAATAAAGGCCTTAATTTAGTTACAAGTTGAATGCTCTGCCAAAGAGCCATGTCTTGAGAGCTTGCGCAAAGGAACAAAGGTCATGCATAGCTCTCATATAGGGTGGCAACGAGTTCCACAGGACTGGAGCTGAGACCAAGAAGGCCCTATGTCTTGTAGCTTCTAGACGTACCTCCTTAGAATCCGGCAGGTACAGAAGATTTTCTTGAGACGATCACGGTGCCCACTGGTGCTGGGAAGGGGAGAGGCGGTCCCTGAGGTGTATGTTGGCCCTTGATCATATAAGGCTTTAAAAGTCAGGATCAGTATCTTATAAGAGACCCGGTATTCAATTGGCAGCCAGTGTAGATGCTGTAAGATCGGTGTTATATGGTATCTCATAGATGTTTTCGTCAGTAACCTGGCTGCCGCATTTTGAACAAGACGAATTTTTCGGGTTGCTGATAAAGGGAGGTCGACATAGAGTGAGTTGCAATAATCCAACCTCGATGTAACCGTGGCATGAATCACTGTTGCCAAGGCCTCTTCCGAAAGGTAGGGCATTAGTTGTTTCCGAAAGATAGGGCATTAGTCATTCTAGGTTGACTTCCAGTTAAAATTTAAAAAGTTGAAAAAGGCCCCTTTGGTACAGGCTACACTTTGCTTTAGATATAAAAATCATTACTTTCTTTCATTTCAACAACAAATGCAAAAAGAGTTTGGTTATTGTATGTGGAAGGAAGTGAATTCCGATCTCTGCTACAATCAAGGAAGTCATATGCAAGAAAGTGTGGGACATATGCTTGGGCATGCCACTTGTTGGAGCATGCAAGAAATCAGTCTGTGTGCGTGTCAACTGTAAAATAAGATGCACGAAGCTGATTGGTTGAGCTACGCCCAATGAGCTGGCTGAGCCTGGGACTTTTGTATACTGTTTCATTTTTCAGGCTTAAGCTATGCAGGTGCATGCAGCGAAGCACAGTGTGAGAGACAGGTTTGGAGTATGCTCTCACTTCATGAGCTACTGAAGGAAATTATCCACATGGACAAAGAAAGACCAATTAAAATATCTCAAAAGGGACATTATATGAATCGATGCAACTGATCACATTGTTGTATATATGTTGTTCTGAACTCTGAAGAGTAAACTACTTGTTCTTTACTGTTCATCTGCGTGCCATATTCTATTTCTCTGGCAAGGCAGTATGTGGGCTGATCAAACATGAACTACGCATGCTTTTCATTTCATCACATCACTAACAGGTCTCCAGACTGGCTCCAGAATCCACTCAAAGAATACCTCATAATATGGCAGAATGGCAGACAAGGGTGATAACTACCAACATACATAAGGGGTAAATGGAAAGTATTTCCAAGTTATACTTACAGGTGTTGAGGGAGGAGTTTTAACTGGAAACAGGTCAGGTAGAGAATGCAGTTCTGCTAATAAATGGGCAAGCTGAAATGTAGAAAAATGACACCAGATTGATAATTAAGTTGAGAAGTATTTCAAACAGGCTTTCAATACTAATAGCTGGTTTACTGGATACTCAATATCTTGTTTGCTTTTTAAATGGAACTAATTTACCGTACATGTACATGAAAGCATCGGCTGTAATGACTGACCTGTCATTTTCCAAATTTAGATTTTTGAAATTAATGTATTAATAAAAATAATTTAAAATTACACTGCCATAACTAAATTGATTTTCTTACAAGTGTATCACAGAACCAGAGAGTAGGAACCACAACCCCAATTTGTCATGCAGAAGTACACTATCAACACACACTCAACAGATGGCCATCCAATCTCTGCTTAAAAACCCAGGGGAGTTCCCACCACACTCCCAGGCAGTATATTCCACTATCAAACGGGTTGTACTACCAGAAAGCTGTTCCTAATGTATACATTGAATCTCTTTTCCTCTAGTTTGATACTTTGCACCCTACACTCTGGAGCAGCAAACAAAAACAAAAAAAAAAAAGCTTGCTCCATCTTCCATATGGCATCCTTTCAAATATAAACATGGTTACCATGTCACCTCTTAACCTATTCTTAACCCCCGGTGGCGCAGTGGATTAAACCCTTGCGCTGGCAGGACTGAAGACCGACAGGTTGCAGGTTCGAATCCAGGAGGAGAGCAGATGAGCTACCTCTATAAGCTCCGGCTCCTCATGCGGGAACATGAGAAGCCTTCCACAAGGATGATAAAAACATCAAAACATCAGGGCATCCCCTGGGCAATGTCCTTGCATATGGCCAATTCTCTCATACCAGAAGCAACTTGCAGTTTCTCAAGTCGCTCCTGAAACAACAACAACAAAAATAACCCTATTCTCAACCTAAAACATACCCAGCTCTCTAAGCCATTCTTCATAGGGTTGGCTTCCAGATCTTTCATCATTTTGGTTACCATTTTCTGGGCATGTTCCGGTTTGGAAATAACCTTCTTTATTATGGTACCCAGAATTGGACACAATATTCCAGCTGAGGTCTGGCCAAAGCAGATCAGGATGGTACTATTACTTTTTGCCACTATGCTTCTATTGATGTGGCCTAGAGCAGTGGCTTTCAACCGGTGGGTCCCCAGATGTTTTGGCCTAAAACTCCCAGAAATCCCAGTCAGTTTACCAGCTGTAAAGATTTTAGTGATTTAGAAGGCCAAAAAATCTGGGGGCCCACAGGTTGAGAACCACTGGCCTAGAGTCTCATTGTCTTTTTAGTGTCTAGATCAGGGGTAGGGAACCTATGACTCGGGAGCCAGGTGTGGCTCTTTTCATGATTGCATCTGGCTCTCCAGAGCAGCCCAGGCCTCGGTTTCCCAGCATGCAGCGGGGAGGAGTGACGCGCCACCATCGCCGCCTCTTCCTCATCCCCCGCTGCTCTCGGGGCCCTGTGCCCTCTTCGTTAGGGATGGCGGAGCCCAGCGGCAGCGCCTCGTCATTTTCCTCTTCATCCTCTGCCATGGGCCTCAAGGGAGGCGGCGGAGGCAGGCTTGGCCCTGGCGCTGCAGACCCGGCCTCGCTACCCCTGGGGGATACCCAGGTCATCGCCCTCATCGGCGGGCAGCTCAAGAGCTACAGCCTCGACGCCTTCAGGAGGGACTGCCTCGCCGACATCAACACCAAGGTCTGCCTTGGCCCGGCGCCCTCCTTACCCTTCCTTTCTTCTTTTCTCTTCCTTTCTTTTTCCTTCATTCTCCCCCCCCCCCCCCACACACACACACACACTATATAGAATATAATATAGACTATAATATATAAACATTTCTTGGGGCTCTACAATAAACATTTGCTTCAAAAAGAGCTCTGTGACTGAAAAAGTTTGAAAAGCCCTGGTCTAGAGCAATGATTCTTATGTATAGGACTGACACTAAATTACACCTACTAGACACTTTTGTTCTTTCTTTCGTTGCCAGTGACTAGCACCAGTCCAGGAACCAACATTTTGCACGGCAGTGGTCTAGAATTTGCAATGTTCCCACAATCTTCAATCTCCTTGGTTCCTATAACTATTAGTATAAATTAAAATGCTGCATATACTTTCACAGACAATGCACCTTTCATGCCAGTTCTTACCATGGCTTTATTTTCTTTTATATTCATGGCTCTTTTCAACAAAGCATCAGAGTTTTCATCTGGTTCCTCTTTATCGTCTTCCCCCGACTCAGAAGATGCTGCTTCAGTGTCTACTTTCCTCAAAGTTTTTTTATTTTTTCTTTGTGTAAAAGAGGGCGAGTGTTCATTGTCCATTGAGGAGAATTTAGAAGAAATCTTCTCAGATGATTTCTTGGCTGGAAACTGCAAGGCTACACGAAAGCCAAAGCTTCTCCTCCTAGAGGAGGATCTTCTATTTCTATTCTCTTCACCTTGTTTTGCCTCCTTCACGGGCAAAGGGTCATTTTCCAAATCTGATTCCTCTGCCTAAACAACAAAACAGATGAAACATCCTACACTGATATTGTTGGAAATAGCAACCTTCCACGCCTTCACTATTTGTTTGTTAATGTATGTATTTGCTAACCTGCATTGTGTGTATATATTGATTTGTCACTTTGACTGTACCTCTTTGGTGTGGGAGGGGCTACGGACGTGTGATTGTTCTGAGCATGTTCAGACTCAAAACTCCATTTTGTTATCACTATGCTTTTGGATTTCAATGTTAGCCCTTCGCTTTAGACCTCGGTGGAGGTAATTACACTATGCTTTTGGACTTATGCATGAACAGTTTACTATGTGTTTGCTTTGAAATGCAGTGAGTACAGTTATACAGTTTGGACTTTCATACAATGTATACTTAAAAGACTCTGGACTATTGATTAAAAATGATGCCCTGTGTTCTCAACATAGAGAAACGACATCCTATCTATAACTGAACTTTGATAAGAAATGTGCCTGTATGCTGAATTAATACAAGATGTTTGTGAGTAAACGAGATATGTTACCTTTTAAAGAAGATTCTGTTTTTGTTTCTGAGTGTATATTTTAAACTAAGAGGTTTCAAGGGAGAATATATGTTTTGGGCAACTGCAATTTCAACTTATTTATTTATTTATTATTTCGATTTGCTAAACTGCCCTTCCCGAGGCTCAGGGCGGTTTACAAACATATAAAAACACATCAAGATTTAAAAACATCGTAAAATACCCTAAAACACTCCCAACCAATTACGACTACATAAAATCACGTAAAATCACATAAAGTCACATGAATCAGAACGAGGCTGATTTGAGATAAAACACAATGACAACACGGCTGCCGGGGGATTAACAGTTCAAGCACCGGTCAGTCACCGAATGCTTGCCTGAACAGCTAGGTCTTGCAAGACCTGCGGAAGGCCATCAGGTCCCGCAGGGCCCGCGTCTCAGCCGGTAGCGAGTTCCACAGGACTTCAAAGAAACATTTTCAAAACTCTGCTAGCTAAGTCTATTTTTTTAGTGCAGTGGCATGTCTTTGTCCCTGGCAGTTCAAAGCTTCCATGGGAGGAATTCCCCATGCCAATAATGCATTATTTTCTTTTTTTAAAAAAAAAGGCCAACACTAGTATTGGAAAACTAGGTCAAGACTGGTATAGTTCTTAAAGACCTATATGGATAGAATGGACAATGTTAAAAATAATAAATAGTAGAAAAACGAGACTCAAACCTCTACATCTTCCTTGCCACCAATGTCATGTTCATTTGAAGAAAATCCTTCAAACACTTCACTTTCTGCATCCGTGTCCTCTGTGAAAATCTCTCTCATTTCCTTAGTCAGGTATCTGGGCTGCAAAGGAATATCCAGCAATATCAAACATTTAGCTAGGCAAATGCTTCCAGTATTAAAACAAATATCAAAAGACTTGCAAAGAGCCTCACAATCAAAGTAAAAGCAGGCACTGTGTCGATGATAAATTGGGCAAATATGAAGCTCTACTGAATGGGTAAGTAAATACAGTGTGTAGGGCAAACATGATCAAAGGTAAAGGTAAAGGTTTTCCCCTGACATTAAGTCCAGTCGTATCTGACTCTAGGAGTTGGTGCTCATCTCAATTTCTAAGCCGAAGAGCCAGCGTTGTCTGTAGATGCCTTCAAGGTCATGTGGCAGGTATGACTACATGGAGCATCCTTACCTTCCCGCCGGAGCAGTACCTATCGATCTACTCACATTTGCATGTTTTCGAACTGCTAGGTTAGAAGCTGGGGCTAACAGTGGGAGCTCACCCCACTCCCCAGATTTGAACTGGCGTCCTTTCTGTAAGCAGCTCAGTGGTTTAACCCACTGCGCCACCGAGGGCTCTAACCTGATCAAAAGCTAACCGTAAAAATATTTTATGGAGTTTTCTCTATGCTATCTCCCCTTCAATAGGTACATGATTCCTAAAAGTTTAGGCAGCCTAGTTTTCCAATGCCTTATTTCCTTCATGTCTCCTGTGTCCACAGCCTTTTCGCTCCTGTTTCCATTGACATTACTGACAAAATTGGAGATATTGTATTTAAACAGTCTTAAAATCTCACTGCACATAAAACTGAGAGGAATGCAAGCAAATCCCTACAGCTTCTCTGTATTGATATGTAACCATAAAATTGTAAATTTCCTGCTTTCCAAGTATTTCAAGAGTTTTCATTTTATTAGATACACAGTGTCGCAGTGTACTTCCTGAAATTACAGAGAAAGGTCTATAAAAGAAATGAAATAATTCAAAGCGCCTGTCAATCTTTCTACCTTGAAAGAAAAGGAACAGGGCAAGGCAGAGGGGAAACCACACGCACATGTACAAAACGCGCATCTTTGCAGAATCACAGTTCTACAATGGGGAATGTTTGTCTTTTCCCCCCTCTGCTGCTTCCTCTTCTCATGCAAGACTTAACATGACCTTCATACAACTGCAATTCACTAAGTATTGTTATCCCCCTTTCCCTGTCCTCCCTTCCCCAAATTTAATTATATACTCTTTTATATAGAGGTAATGTAAGTGAGAATGAGATACAATAGGTAGAGAAAAAAACTTCTATGGGAGCAGAAGAGGAATCATTCAAATACATTTTTTTAAAATCCTATGAATTATTAAAGATAATTGGAGGGCTTTCTCGGTTAAAAAAAAATCTTTTCAGTACAGTTGGTTGCAGAAGAGACACGTACACAAAAGAAGCATTACATTTCTGTCTGACAGAATGAAAGTAACATTTCTCATGTCTACGTATTGGCTTTCCTTGCCAGTCAGTTTGATCAGATTTTTCCAAACACAGGTGGAAAACTAACTGCCCTTAGAGATATTTGCGGGAATCTGACACTAAAATATTTTGGGTCCCTCCCCTTTGCTCCTGCACACCAATGGCATGCAGCTCTGAAATTCAATTCATCCCCTAAAACATGTTTTCTATTCTTTAGGTAATTTGTAGTCTGGCAAAGCTCATGTTCATGTGGTAAATTGGGTTTGTTTTCACGAGGCTGCCACGAATTGGCAAAATAAGGCAAGGATGGGCAATTGTGATTTTCCAGCTGCTGTTATACACATCAGCCTTAGCCAGCAATGCAATAAAGTCAGGATAACAGCAATCTAAACAAATCTGGAACATCACAGGGGCAAGGTGTGCAGTAACAACATGCCTCCTCACATCCAAGATCTCCATCAGGCCAACAACTCCCATGGCCATCACATCCAAGCATGCTGCTGCTCAGCAACTGGAACTGAATTTGGTTTTATAGAGACAACCCATGGCAGTAAAAGTGAATCTCTTAATCCTATCTGCCACTGTTATCTACCAGAACTGGGCCTTTTGGATAGTGGGATCCGCTTCAGATGCCCACTCTGAAATAACTCAACTTCTGCCCATGGAATATAATCTGAAGGCAGTACTGAAGGCAACAACAGCTATGTCTTTGTGTGATGTGTGATGTTATTTTATGTGATGTGTTTAATGTTTTATCAAGGGAGGGTCATTTTGATGTTTTATACTGTTTTTTATCGATGGCATTGAATTGTTGCCAACACTGTGAACCGCCGTGAATCTCCTTCAGGGTTTGGAAGGGCGGTATACAAAAAACTACACAACAACACAGTATGTCACAGCAAACGAATCATTATTATTTATTGCGCTGTTTTCTGGCATTGTATATTTCTGCCGATACACCAGACATCCCAATTGTGGAGAAGAAAAAAGTTTGGATTATTGATGTCACCATACCACATGACAGTCGAATTGACGAAAAACAACAGGAAAAACTCAGCCATTATCAGGACCTCAAAATCAAACTGCAAAGCCTCTGGCATAAACCGGTACAGGTGGTCCCAGTGGTAATCGGCACACTAGGGGCTGTGCCAAAAGATCTCAGCCGGCATTTGAAAACAATAAACATTGACAAAATCACGATCTGTCAACTGCAAAAGACCACCTTACTTGGATCTGAGTGCATCATTCGAAAATACATCACACAGTCCTAAACACTTGAGAAGTGTTTGATTTGTGATTTTGTGATACAAAATCCAGTATATCCAGAAATCCAGTATATACATCTCGTTTGCTGTGACATACTGTGTTTTTGTGTAATAATAATAATAATAATAATAATAATAATAATGACTATCTAGTCCCATAAAAAGGGATCTGTGGAGTGTTGAAAAACTTCCAATAAATAAAACTCCCGTTCAATGCTGGGAATAAACCTAAATTTGGCTTTGCTGCTTAATTTTCAGTTAGTAGGTGCAACACATCTCTGCGTTACTGCCATACCTTCTCTTGAAAATTGTCAGTCTTAACATTTAATAGCAGATGTCATGTCAATGTCTATATTAGGCAATCCCAATCAATTTGTCAAAAACCTTTAAGAAAACTCAAAAGAGATTTAGATCTATTAGATTTGAAATTTGAAGTTTTACTTCTAAGGGGGGGAAGTTTACCACCTTTTAGTACTTTTTTTGTTGAATTCTGTGAGGAAAAACTCTAAATGTCTTCCACTAAAATGAATAATGGCTTTAGTTTTCCAATTTTCAGTGGGTGGTCTATGCTGAAGAATTGTGAATTATGAATAACGCTTACTCGAAAAGCCCCCCATTAATGAAAAAAGAGAAAATGCACTCCCTTTTAATATTTGGAAAAAGTTTCTGGAAGGAAAATGCAACCAGATTTCATTTTTGGCCACAATAAATGCACATGAGCAATGAACTGTTTCACATTCACAGGAAGTTTTTATTACGGGACACAAGCTATGCAGAATTGGTTAAGATGTTTTTGTACCATTTTCCGTGACTCCAGGGAATCAAAACGCTCACAGCTGTCCTCCGGAGATCCTGTTTCCATGGGAACATCAGGTCCAAAACCAAAAAAGTCTTCATCATCACTTGGGGCATTAAATACATCAGCCAACTTGAGCATCTGTTTCCAGATCATTAAGAGAAATGGAACATGAAGTCAGCCACAACAGTAATCATTTAACAGATCTTCTCATGAGAATATAGACATGCTATTCAATCACCATTCAAATTCCTTACACAGATAAAGTACATACACAGTATATATAAAAGAGTACTCATGACGAAATGGAACAGAGCTTAGCTTGAAACCTGCCCCTGAGGATCTCAAGAATCTAGAAGCTAGCAGATCTGCCCATTCTTACTCAAATTATGCTTTTCCTGCATTACAAGGGGTTTGACTAGATGGTCCAAATGATCTCTTTCAACTCTTATGATTCAATGGCTCTATAAAATGTAGAGGCTGACATTTGTAGGTGCTTTAAACACGATTTTCCTGCTTCTTGGCTGGGGATTGGACTGGATGGCCCACGAGGTCTCTTCCAACTCCATGACTCTATGATTTAATCTCACTCAAACCCCTTCCCCATGACAAGAAGAGTGCCAGGCTCTGGTGCCCTTAAATAACCCAACTTTACGCTGAGTTGATCCTGAGTTGTACGCTGAGTTCACATGCATCAGTTCCACCTGAAAGGAGTATCAGAGACACAATGGCCTTGGTGCCCAGGATGTGGCTCACATTTATTATCCTCTACAACCCATTCTCTCCAACTTTATAGCTGGATCAAAACTTCCCCTCGATCCAGACATAAGGATAGAAAGGATAGATTGTAGAGAGTCAGGACAACGCTCCTTTCTAACAGCTAAAGAGCTGGGTTAAACTGACAGATCGTTCGAGGTCTTTCATCTGATGGCTACTAAATGAGTCACATCTTGGGCACTGAAACCATAGTGTCTCTGTCACTCCTTTTAAAACTACCCTTTGGTAGAAAGGAAAGATTCGGGAAAAGTCTCAGAGTCCCGTATTGGGAGATGGGGTATGATATAAATAAAGATGATGATGATAATTATATCAGTGGTTCCCAACTTTTGGTCCATAGATCACCAGTGGTCCACAAGAACTAAAGTATGGTCAACTGTCTCAGGATTACTACACTGTTGCAATGAGAGCGACTGGTCTTGCAAAACCCTCTTATGGTACAGAGGCTTATTTATTTTGGTGGGCAAGCAGATGACGACTACTGGATATGTTCTATATCAGAAACTAGAGTTGATGTGGTCTATCCAATGCAGTTTTCTGAATCAGCATCCCAAATAACCAAACCGAATCTAAACTTGACCAAAAACTGATTCGTAGCCCTTTTGGTACTAATGTTGGAGAGTGCACTGTCCCTGGTCAAAAAAAGGTTGGGAACCATTGTTATATATGTAGGGACAATCAGTTTGGTGATATGTAGGGGCAATCAGTTTGGTGTTTAACAACCAACTTTGATTAAAATGCAATTTCACTATAATTATCCGTACACTATGACTCTCATATCAGTGGGGATACATTCCTAAACTGTAGAAAAAGGCAACTGTGAATAGCAGTGAACCTTAGAATTTTCCAGATCCTCCAAAGCAACTCTATGATAACTTCAGGTGGCAATTGTTCATACCAGAGTCTTGAAAACAAGCCCACAACTGTTAGTCTCTTCTAGAATATTTAACTAGCCCATCTGCCTAGGCCAGATGTTGGGTGTATACAAATGCATGCACCCAACATCTATCCAAATCACAGTTACACACAAAAAACCCCAAATACCAAAAGATCCATTAGTAATCCG
This sequence comes from Anolis apletophallus, assembly GCA_030556195.1. NCBI lineage: Eukaryota > Metazoa > Chordata > Lepidosauria > Squamata > Anolidae > Anolis > Anolis apletophallus. The sequence goes on from JARBWK010000008.1 coordinate 48,969,289, forward strand.
TATACTCCGCACGTACTGAGTGTTGGCAGCAGTGAGGGTGGAAAGCAGATGACATTGGGCAGGAAAGGAGAAATTGCTGCACGCCACTTTAGAATCATAGAATAATAGTTGGAAGAGACTACGTGGCCTATCTAGTCCAACTCCCTGTCATGAAGGAAAAGCACATGACAGTATCCCTGACTGATGGCCACCCAGTTTCCAAGGAAGGAGCTTCCACCACACTCTGAAGCAGAGAGTTACACTGCTGAACAGATTGTACGGTCAATAAATTCTTCCTAATGTTCAGGTGGAATCTCCTTTCCTGTAATTTGAACCCACTGCTCCTAGTCCTAGGGTAGCAGTAAACAAACCTGTTCCCTCTTCCTTATGACACCCTTTCACATATTTATACAAGGTTATCATGTCTCCTCTCAACTTTCTGCAGGATAAACAGAAGACACTCCTCATAGGGAATAGTCTCCAGACCTCTGGACACCTTCCAGTTTGTCAATATCTCTTTTGAACTGTGGTGCCCAGAACTGGACAAAGTATTCCTGGTGAGGTCTAACCAAAGCAGAATGCAAAGGCACCATGACTCCCCTTGACACTATACTCATTTTGATACACCCCAAAATCTCATTCGCTTTTTTAGCTGCTGCATCACACTGATGGCTCATGTTCAACTTGTTGTCCACAAAGATTCCAAGATCTTTCTCACATGGATTGTTGTCGAGTCAGGCATCACTCATCCTGTATCTTTGCATTTCATCTGTTCTGCCTAAGTGTAGTGCCTTACATTTGTCCTTGTTGAAATTGATTTTGTTAGTTTTGGCTCAGCTCTCTAATCTGTTAAGGTCATTTTGAATTCTGATCCTGTCCTCTTGGAGCAGTAACACTCCACACTTTCAATATTACAACGCAGGTCTCATTTCTAAATACGCCATATCATTTTTCTGTACAGATTACTGAAGTTTGTACACAGACAACCAGGAAGAAGTAGCTATTTTCCGTTTTCGGCATGCTTATACAAGATGCAAACTCATTATCATGGAATGTTCTGCACTGTGGCCAAGTTATACATTCTTGGATATTTAAAATGTCTCATCTATTGCTGCTCGGTCTATATGATGAAATTCAACTATAGATAGGCCAAGAAGGGATTACTCTGTTTTTGGCAACCAAGTCAAAATAGCATAGACCATAAAACACCCACTCTCTCACAAAGTTTAAAGAAACGGGTGCTTCAGGGTATCAATACTCAACATATTGCTGACTTCCAAAGGATTCTTGAATGAGACTGTGCCCACAGTCCTATTGTTAAAAACAACCTATATCACAGTTAAAATGCTGAAAGTTTATATATTATTTACTAATATTGTTCCATCCTATATTAAAATATTTAAGGGAAGTAAAGAGGTAAAATAACTAAAAACAAATTTAGAAAACAATAAAAAGACAAAACACACACGCACACAATGGGTTGCTGTGAATTTTCCAGACTGTATGGTCATGTTCCAGAAACATTCGTTCCTGATGTTTCTCCCACATCTATGGCAGGCATCCTCAACCTCTGAAGATGCCTGCCATAGATGTGGGCGAAATGTCAGGAGAGAATGTTTCTGGAACATGGCCATACAGCCCGGAAAACTCACAGCAACCCAGTGATTCTGGCCCTGAAAGCCTTTGACAACACAATATATACAATGATAATAATACTAAATACAATTAATAATAGCAACTTTTTTCTATACCGCCCTCTCTCCCCGAAGCGACTTGGGGCGGTTTACACCCAAAGAAAGGCAAATATTCAATGCCCTAAATAAGCGCAAACACATCAAAAATAATACAGAATAATGTACAGTAATAATAGTGAACTTATAATAAAAGAATTAAACATTGAAATAATGCTATCAGCCATAATAACACTAGTAAAATATGAGTTGACATTAAGACATATACCCTAAAAACAATTAAGATGCATTAATTAAAAATGGCTATCGCAGATTTAGAGAATAACATACTTTAAAGATAATATGCATTATCTTTTTGAAATGGCCGAAAGGCTTTAATATTAGCCCATCTTTATTGGTTTCCTAACCAAAAACAGCACTGGAACCAATAGGAAATTGGTGCCAACTGGGGAAAGCAATCCATAACTGGGTATTTTCCCCAAGCAGACTGTAGTTCTCTGAAAAGCACATACTATACAGAGTTTCGCATATGTGACAGTTTTCATACTGCTTTGCATATACGTTAAACTACAATTTTCAGACCATGTGGGGATACAAGTTGCAGCCCAACACATAGGAAAGGCATCAGACAAAGGTTTTCCTATAGCAGTGTGGCACTATGGAAAACAGAACCAAATAGTGAACTGCCTTCTGCTGAATCAGAACATTGTTCCATCAAGCTGAAATATAAATATATAAATAAGTAAAATAGTCTTTACATCGGCAGCTCCCACCCCAAGTCTTTGGATTAGAAATCCCAAGATCTCTAACTACTATTATGCTGCATTTGGAGGCTGGGAGATGCAATTGAACAATATGGGGGCCCAAGATGAGGAACCCCTGATCTATATGGCTTGGTCAAGAATATCAGCATTTCAAAAGAGTGGTCTTACCTAAACTTACTTGGAGATGCCAGGGATGTTTCATTTATTTATTTAATGTACAGACAGTCCCTGAGTTACAAACAGCCAACTTACAAATGCCTGATAGTTTAAAATGGGAGTGAGAAAACCGGAAGTGAGAGAAATCTACCCCTTGGAAGAGAAATGCACTTCAGAAAGAGGTGTCCAGGGGAAAAGGTGTCTCCACTGAAGCTTTATCACCAATCCTTGTTTCCACAATAAACCAGATTTTTCAAAATCCAGCTATCACGGGGAAAGCTGTTCCGACTTCCAAACAAATTAAACTTATTTATTTATTTATTTATTCATTTATTTCTACGATCTTGTATTCCGCTCCTCCCCACAGGCTCGGGGCGGATATAAGTGGGCATCATGTCACAGACATGGGGCCCTACAATAAAAGCATAAAACACATTAAAAACACAATTTAACACATTTCGAGGTGCAGGGTGACATACATAGTTCTAGAGGCACAATCCTTCTATGCCTAATTAAGAACAAACCAAGAGAACCTATCTTGGGGACTGCCTGTATATGTTGCTTTTCTCCTGGAAGGGGACTCAAGGTGGCTTGCAAAAACAGGTTAAAAGCATGTAACACACAACATAAAATTAAAATCCTATAATGCAGTGTTTCTCAAACTAGGGGTCAGGACCCCTGGGGGGGTTTGCAAGGGGGGTTTCAGAGGGGTCGTCAAAAACCATCAGAAAACACATATTTCTGATGGTCTTAGGAAACCTTTTGAAAGAGGCTAAAGATCTTTCTGTCTGTCCTTCCCTTCCTTTTTGGTGTTGGTGAACTACAACTCACAGAATTCAAAAATAGCCCCCACCCCACCAGTATTAAATGTTGGCCATGTACATAGTGTGCCAAATTTGGTGCAGATCCATTGTGAGCTGGGTTCAGAGAGCTATTTGATTGTAGGTTAACTATAAATACCAGCAACTATAACTCCCAAATGTCAAGATCTATTTTCCACAAACTCCACCAGTGTTCACATTTGGGCATATTGACTATTTGTGCCAAGTTTGTTCCAGATCCATCATTGTTTGAGTCCACAGTGGTCTCTGGATGTAGGTGAACTACAACTCCAAAACTCAAGGTCAATGCCCGTCAAATTCTTCCATTATTTTCTCCTTGTCATGGGAGTTCTGTGTGCCAAAGGCGTACGATAGTCACAGCAGTCGCTAGCTTAGCTGTACAATAGTACAAGAACTAATGCCATTGGTGGAGTTCAGAATGCTCTTTGATTGTAGGTTAACTATACATCTGAGCAACTACATCTCCCGAATGACAAAATCATTCCCCACAACCTCACATTTGGGCGTATCAGGTATTTGTGCCAAATTTGGTCCAGAGAATGAAAGTACATCCTGCATATCAGATATTTAAATTACGATTCATAACAGTAGCAACATTACCGTTATGAAGCAGCACAACATGAGGAACTTTATTAAGGGGTCGTGGAATTAGGAAGACTGAGAACCATTGCTATAATGCATTTGAAAGCAATTAAAAACACAAAAGTTAAAAGATATATAAATCAGGACCAATAAAAAAAATTGAACTTCGGACCTATCACATGGCTTCTCCCCCAACCGTCTCATATAAAGTTTTCAGACCCACAGTTCTGTATTTCATTTTACAAGAGGAGTTAAAAACAGAGCACTACAAGCGTTCATGGCAGAAAGCAAATGCATATGAAGGACTGTGAAGTCTTGTTGCTATGAATAACTGGCTTTGAGGAGCCAGTGCATTAGTTCTTGCACTATTGTACAGCTAAGCTAGCGACTGCTGTGACTATCGTATGCCTAATTTCTTCTTCTGCATCTACACTAGGAGTCATTATGGGGCTGTAATTACCATTTATTAATGAAGACTTTTAAATAAAGTACCTTTTTATTTCTGTGTATAGATGTTAAGGGAGTCGGAATAAAGTAACGCTGCAGAATCTTCAAAAGGCTTTTCTTTTGGACCTCCCCCCATCTGCATTAATTTTCAAGAGTCTTATTAAAACATTCGGGAGTTCCCATATGGCGAAATGCCTTAATTTTACAATGCACTCAATTTGCTTAAGGTGGACACAGTCAATTGGGTATTGCTTTGAATACCCTGGTGGTGCATCAAGCCACAAAGGAAGCTGGTTTCTTGCCACTGGTACTCTTTATATTCACATCTAGCTGCAAAAAAAAGTATGTTTTGTATAGGGGTAATTTAGCAGATAACTACTGTACACCCTTGACATAATGGCTACCTGATTTGTTTTAAAAGCCTCGAAATTCAATAGTGGGAAAACAAAAACACAACTCAACACCTGGGTAGAAATTAATAGCATTCATCTGATGGGTTGGCACCAATTTTTGTGATTTGAACTCCCCAAATCAGTATGATCTAAGGCACATGGGTCAAACTGAAGGCCCGTGAGCCAAATCTGGCCGATCATGTAATTTGATGTAACCTTCCAGATCCTGGGCTACAACTCCTGTATTCCTCATCATTGGACATTATGACTAGAGCTGATGGGAGTTGTGATACAGTAACCTCTGCAAGGTTGTAATTGTTTCCGTCAGGATAGTGAGGTTTGAATTTAGATACAAGGCTTGTGGACATGGTGCCTGACTTTAAAATATCCTTTAACCCAGTGTTTCCCAACCAGTGTGCCGTGAGCGATCATCAGGTGTGCTGTGGGAAATTGGCACTCTCCCCCTAACTAGCAGCTCTTTCTCCCTCTTTCCCTCCCCAAAGATCCTCCCGAAGGCAAAGGAAGGGCTCCATCGAATGCCAGGGCCAGATCCGCCTTGAGGAAGCCTTGAGGAGCCTCGACCCATCATTGCTCCAGCTCCCACTCAGGGCTGTTTCAGCCTCCCGATGCTCCCAGGTTCACTCACTGCCCAATTCACCGACGTGGAGCTTCCGGCTATGGCTGTTCTCGCGAGAAATCCAAGCTAACGCGAAAACGGCAACTCAATCACTTCCACCCAGTGCTCTGCTTTTGCGGAGGGAGGAAGCGAAAGAGGCCACACAGATCTAAGAAACTCCCCCCCCCCCCGAAGGAACTGTTTATAACAGCTTCATGACATCCATAGTTAACTGGAAGCAAGTTTCACTCAGGGTGAAATTTCACAAAGGTCTGGAGAACAAGCCCTATGAGGAGGGGCTTGAAGAGCTGGGCATGTTTAGCCTGAAAAAGAGAAGGCTGAGAGAAGACATGATAGCCATGTATAAGTATGTAAGAGGAAGTCATATATATGTTGTGTTCATCGAAACAGGCCCAGGTTTCACACCGAGTGTATAAATACATTTAAAAACATATTAACCATATGTATTACTGTGTTAGTGTCATTTTGTGTCATTTTGGTTGGTGGTGTGCCCCAGGATTTTGTAAATGTAAAAAAAGTGCCACGGCTCAAAAAAGGTTGAAAAACACTGCTTTAACCTTTCCCCAACCTCAGAGCCACAAGTGCTGTTGAGATGCAATTCCCATCATCCCCATCATTAACTGAGTGGGCATTCAAAAGTGATGGGAATTATCGTACAATAGCATCTGGGGATCTAAACCGGATAAAAACTAAAGAGCACTGACCACTATGTAAACATACTATGAGTATAGTTGGCCCTCTATAGCCACAGATTCTCCATCCATGGATTCAACGACCGGCAACCATACGGCTGATGTGGCCCTCAGTGAAAGTGAGTGACACCCCAGATCTAAAGCCACACTGCCTGAGGGATTCTGACAACTGCCATTCAAAGAAGTATGTTCCCCAAGTTTTGGTGGGGACATGTGAGTATTTCACCATGAACATCTCAGATCTCATCTCTGCTGCACCTCCAGATGGTGCCTTCAAGCATTTCTGACTTAATGGTGATCCTAACGCAAACCCTTGGACTTCAGCGACTGTTTGTGATTTTCCAACACACAAACTTGACTCCAGTGTTTTTCAACACACTGGCTCCAGCTATCCACTGCCAAAACCAAATGCTATTCTCCTTGTTTGGAAGAGGAAGGTTGGGTCCTGAGCAGACAAATGTCCTTGCAGAACCTCCAGTGCCCTCAGCACCAAAATAAGGCCCCATCTATACTAACAATTTAATGCTGTTTCAAACTGGCATTGAATAAAGTACAGATAATTACATAGGAAAACCTAGATCCAGTTTAAGACCACAAAGCACTGGTGCATGTTAAGGGCTTTCTTTTGTGTGCTTTTATTCGAGCTTGTTGTCCGGCCAACAGAGCTGGAAGCTGTTTTGAAACTGCATTAAATGGTCAGTTCAGATGGGGACTAAGTCCCAGACCGTCTTCTCCAGACCTGAGTTTTAGAGCTGGAAGGAAAGCTGAGATTGTCCCAGGAGTTGGGCTAAACTTCCCAAGCCTTTTCCAAATGCCCCAACAGCCCACTCCACGTGAAGGTATGAGTCTCTGCACTGCTACTTCTCCAGCCCCACTGTTAGCGTGCATCTACACTGGGGAATTAATGCAGTTTAATCATCATCATCATCTTTATTTATATCCCGCCACCATCTCTCAAAAAGGACTCGGGCGGCTTACAAGGCGCTACAAGTGTTGTATATAACATAAACAGTACACGAGTATAAAAACAGTATCAGATAAGTTATAAAAACAAACACTATTGACACATCAAATAAAATAAAAACACAGTTTAAAGCACAGACCATCTGTAGTTCAAACTAGCTGCCTTCAAATCACAACTAAAGTGCCAAAGTGACAACCTCATATGGGCCCATTTCAGCCTACTCGAGGTCATCTCTGGCATTGCCTCACGAACGAAGATTCCCAGGAAGGACTCATACCACGCTTTCTACAAGCACATTGATGACGTGCACAGCGTGCACAGAACTGGCCTCACCCTTTAAACCGAAGGTTCGTCTGCCGGAGCCTAGCTAGCTTAGGACGGTGGCGGCAAGGCCCTCAGGTTGTAGGTTTGATTTGAGTTTCCTTCTCTAGATGGTTGACCTTACAGGGTTAGACGAGCACCATCTTCCCAGGTTTGAAATTAGTTTTCCTTCTCTTAGGATGATTGCCAAAAGGCTAGCGAGCCCATCCTACCCGTTGACACTCTTTGTCAGACCCTTTGGTTGTGACCTGTCTGGCATGGGAGGCCCTACCGGTGGCTATGGCACAGCCAGCATAGCTCACAACTTCATTAGGGTACGCAAGCCTCTCCCCCGCGACAAGGGGGCACCAATGGAGGTCAACCACCTGCTTAAAAACTCGAGGTCAACAGCCTGCTTAAAAATCCATGTTTTTAGGCCCAATGCAATGGATTCCTGCAAGTTGTAGTTTGGTGAGGCACCAGCACTTTTGGGTAGAGAAAGTTAGAGCTTGTAAAACTACAATGTCCATACTATAATTCCATAGCTTTGAGCCACAGCAGTTGAAGTTGTGTCAAACTGCAATAATTCTATATTGTAGAAGCACCCTTAGAAACGCAAGATAAGGGATAAGAGGAGTACAATATCAATACCGCTCTTGTTTTAATGTTAGATCTCTTCTAGGGTTTCCAGTGTTAGTATTTTGCACCAAAGCTACTGATGAGTCTTGAGAATGTCTTAAATGTCAGCTATGTTGCACTCCATGGAAATCTGTAAGGTGCCACAAGACTCTTCTGAATACAGGCAGTCCCCAAGTTGCAAACCAAGTAGGTTCTGTAGGTTTGCTCTTAAGTTGAATTTGTATGTAAGTCGGAACAAGTACATTTTTAAGTATTTTCAATTTTTTTTAAAAAAATGGCTTGTTGTGGGAACAAGGATTGGTGATAAAGCTTCAGTAGAGACCTTTTCCCCATGATAAGCCTTTCAGGAGTGACTTTCCCTTCCGAGGAGTAGATTTCTCTCACTTCTTGCCTGGGGGGAATCCTTTTGTTGGGAGGTGATTAGCTGGACCCTTATTGTTTCTTGTCTGGAATTCCCCTGTTTTTGGCAGGAAGCAGCCAAGCTTTGAAGCTGCAAGGCTATTCAATGCTAATTAAGACGATCAACTGCAACATTCACACTTGCCTCAAACACACAAAGAGTTCTTTCTCCCACCTTGGACATTATTTCATAGATATATAAACCCCACTTGCCTAGTCTCTCAACAAACCTCACAACCTCTGAGGATGCCTGCCATAGATGCAGGCAAAACGTCAGGAGAGAATGCTTCTGGAACATGGCCATACAGCCCGGAAAACGCGCCGCAGCCCACAAACAGAAAGGCAGAGAGGCCTCAAACACAAAGGAGGGCAGGGCTTCTTTCACTCTTGAACAACTACAATCTTACTCTTGCCAGGAATTCCCTGCCAGAACAGCCCTCTGGCAAGTCCTCTGGAAAGCACTTTCTTTTGTTTGTTTCTTTTTTGGGCCCATTTCCTGAAGTCTAAAATCTCTCGAGCTTTCCCTAGAAACTAGTGATAGTTTTCTTTTGTAAAGAACTACATATCCTGAAGACACCAGATCCTGTCTGATCCTGGATGCTAAGCAGGGTCAGTCCTGGATAGTACTTGGATGGGAGGCCACCAATTAATGCCATAGGCAACATTTATTTATTTACAACATTTATATCCCGCCCTTCTCACCTCGAAGGGCGTACAAGTTATATGTGCATACAATATATTATAATTATTAGCATAGAACAATATTAGCACTACATATTACTATATTGTACTATACCACTTCACTGCCATATCATTAGTAATACTACATGTAATATAAAATATATTATTATATTGTAGCATTATATTGTATTATTATATTATGATCAATATTATATGTGCATACAATATATTATTATGAGCATAGCACAATATTAGTATGATATATTACTATATTGCACTATACCTCTATACTGCAATATTATTAGTAATACTACATGTAATATAAAATATATTATTATATTGTAGCATTATATTGTATTACAATATTATGATCAATATTATATGTACATACAATATATAATTACTAGCCTATCACAATATTAGTATATATTACTATACTGCACTATACCATTATACTGCAATATTATTAGTAATAGTGCATGTAATATAAATTTATATTATATTATAGTATTATTATATTATATAATAGTATTATTAGTATTATATTGTATTACAATGCTATGATCCATATTATATGTACACACAATACATTATAATTATTAGCATAGCAGAATAGGAGTATTATGTGTTATTATATGGTACTATATCATTACTAGTGATATTACATAGAATATATAACATACAATTATATTTCTTTCCGCAGAAAACCTTGCTCCAGGGCTCAGGACCCTGAAGGCACCAGATCCCAGCCTGATGCTGGGTGCTAAGCAGGGCCAGCCCTGGTTAGGGCTTGGGTGGGAGCCATTCCAGAGGAAAGCATTGGCAAGCCCGCCTCTGAGCCTTCCTCGCCTAAGGAAACCCCCAGGCCAGGCCAGGCAAGGCAAGGCGCCTCCCCTCCAATCAGCTTTTGGGCCAAATCCAAACTTTTCCCAACAAGAAGAAACTTTTCTGCCCACAGCGTAGAAGCCCCCCCTTTACCTCCCTGGACCCCAAACCCCGGGGAAGCCAAGAGCAAGCCCACCTTTGCCTTCTTTTCCGCGCCAACCGCGTGATCCCAGATTCAAACGAGCGCTTCCTTGCCGCCGGGCGCGGAGAGCGTGGCGAAAGGGGACGGAAGAGGCGGAGAAGCGGGAGGAGCCCGGCGGGAGCGCGCAAGGCCAGCAAGCGGGCCGCTCCAGCCAGCGCCACCTTCAGGCAGCGAGGAGAAATGCAAGGCAAGGCAAGGCAAGACTTGCTTTCTCTAGGAGCGCCCCTTTATAAAGCAGCCAAGTCCTGCTTTAAAGTTTCCCTTGCTTGTCATTGTTAACCTGTTTGTTTGTGACTTACTTTGCCCCTATCAGTTTTTTCTTCAGGGGGAAAAAAATGTCTTGATATGGCATCACCTTCCATAAACCACGCTAAGTCACTGTTAAAGTCTTTAGAAATGTTGAGAGCAGACGCAAAAGATCATTTTGTCAAATATATTTATTTATTTATCTATCACATTTCTATACCGCCCCTCTCAGCCCGAAGGCGGTTTACACAAGGCAATCTCTGCCCTCCAATCAAAACACGAGCAAAACAAACCAAACAATAACCAATTAGCAATTAAAACATACAATTATAGTCTCAGCGTCACGTTGAAATCACTTTCCGTCACATCGTCATCATTCCAAATATCTATTTAAACCGTTACATTTCATCAGCAAATGCCTGGTGAAACAGCCAGGTCTCGGCTTTCTTGCGAAGTGTCAGGAGGGAGGGGGCCGATGTGATGTCACTAGGGAGGGCATTCCAAAGCCGAGGAGCCACCACTGAAAAGGCCCTGTCTCTCGTCCCCGCCAATCCCGCCGGCGAAGCCAGGACCGAGAGCAGAGCCTATCCGGATGATCTTAAACATCTTGATGGTTCATAGGGAGAGATGCATTTGAACAGGTAAGTTGGACCAGAACCGTTTAGGGCTTTAAAGGCTAAAGCCAGCACTTTGAATTGTGCCCGGTAGCAAACTGGCAGCCAGTGGAGCTGCCACAACAGGGGAGTTGTGCACACTCTGGATGCCGCTCCTGTTATCAACCTGTCCGTTGGATTAGTTGCAGCTTCTGAACAGTCTTCAAAGGCAACCCCATGTAGAAAGCGTTGCAGTAATCTATACGGGATGTAACCAGAGCGTGGACCACCGTGGCCAAATCAGACTTCCCAAGGTACAGGTGCAGCTGGCGCACAAGTTTTAACTGTGCAAATGCTCTCCTGGTCACCGCCGAAACCTGGAGTTCCAGGCTCAGCGATGATTCCAGGATCACTCCCAGGCTGGGAAGCTGCACCTTCAGGGGGAGTGTAACCCCATCTAACACAGGCTGTATCTCTATGCCCTGTTTGGCCTTTCGACTGACCAGGAGTGCCTCTGTCTTATCTGGATTCAATTTCAATTTGTTCGCCCTCATCCAGTCCGACACAGCGACCAAGCACCGGTTCAGGGCCTGAACAGCCTCCTTAGTAGTAGGTGGGAAGGAGTGACAGAGTTGGACATCATCTGTGTAAAGATGACACCGCACTCCAAAACTCCGGGTGACCTCCCCCAGCGGCTTCATGTATATGTTAAACAACATGGGAGATAGTATTGAACCCTGAGGAACCCCACAACAGGTGTCTCCCAATAACACCTTCTGAGATCAGCCCTCTAGGAAGGACTGGAGCCAGTGCAAGACAGTACCTCCAAGGTCCATTCCCGCGAGGCATTCCAGAAGGATACCATGGTCAACGGTATCGAAGCCCGCTAAAACTCTTTGACTTAGCAAGAACATCTGAAAACATATTTCAAAGCAACTTGACTATTCCAAGGCAAAGTTCAAGACAGGTGCTTCAGGCAAATCCAGGGACTAATTCTGTAGAAGTTGCGGTGTGGGGTCAGCCTCCTCCAAACCCCACCTGTATTCAAAGTTGGACACATTGGATATTTGTGCCAAATTTGATCCAGTGAATGAAAATACATCCAGCATTTCTGTGTTCTCAATGTCCAGAAATGACAGCATCATCTTTCAAGATTTGAAGCAGTTCAGCTGGGAGCCCGTTGTCTCCTGCTGCCTTGTTATTTGTAACACTACTTAAAAGAAAACAGTCAATATTTCATTTTGTTCTTTATTAATGCTCCCATTAGAAAACACACAAGGATGTGGGTGAACTACAACAACCAAAATTATGCCTCAATTCTCCCCAAATCCCACCAGTATTCACAGTTGACCATGTTGGGTCTGTGTGCCAAGTTTGGTCCAGATCCGTCTTCAGCTGGATTCTCTAGATCAGGGGTGCTCATTATGGTGATCGGGAGCACCTAGGTGATCTTCGGCCCTCTTCCAGGTGATCTTTGGGCCTCACCAGCTGGATGGCGGGCTCCTGCCATGCGCGTGCACGTGCGCTCCGCCGCCGCCTTCCAAGGGCTTCTTTGCCAAAATGAAACTTTAGTGGGCGGGCCCTGCCGCTTATCTTGCCACGCACGGTGTGGTGGCATGACCGCCCATTGGTTGCTGCTGGGGGGAGCGGGAGCAAGGCGAAGGCACGGGCACGGATAGGATGCTAGGCTGTGGGAGGGATGGAGGGAATGTGTGTGTGAGAGAGAGAGAGAGAGAGAGAGAGAGAGAGCCAAGGAGAGAAGAAAGAAATCCGGAGAACTTTTTTGGATCCTTTTGGCAGGCAGGCGGGCGGGCGCTGGAAGGAGAGAGAGAGAGAAAGAGGCGAAGGAGGCCGGGCAAAGTGGGGCAAAGCCAAGCAAGCCCCGCCGCAAACCCTGCTGCTGCCCTTGGGACTCCCATTCCAAGCCGAGACCTGGGCGAGCGAGCTGTGTGGGGCTGCTTTCTTTCCTTGGTTGGGGGCGAAAAGGGAGGTCTCTGCCGTGTTCCTGCGGTTGAACCCGAGGAGGAGGGGGCTGCGGGGATGGAGACTCCACTTGCTGCTGCTGCTTGTGCCCTCGCCGCCTTTCTCCGCCTCGCCCTCCCTCGCCCTCGAAGGAGAAAGGCGGCAAGGGCCCATGGGAGAGAGAGCGGGGGGTGGCTCTCCAGAGCCGGCTAGGAAGAGCCACCCCTCTCTCTCTCTCTCTCTCTCTCTCTCTCTCTCTCTCTCCCCCGTGGGCATGGACTGCCACCAGTGGGAGGGGTCCTCCTTCCTGCCAGCCGTCCACTTGGGCGTCCTTTCTGAGTGACACCCTCGAAAGGAAGGAAGGAAGGAAGGAAGGGCGCCCCCCTCGCTGCATCTGTCACTTTGGGGGAGCACATGTTCCACTCTTCCTTCTCCTGCCCAGGTAAGGAAGCCTCGAGGGAGGAGGAAGGGGGGAGGCTGCCGTGGGAAGGCTCCAGCCTCACGTGGGTCCCTCTCTCGGTTGAGTTTCCCGGCCCAGGCAGTAGCCAGGTAGCCCCTCTTCCCGGCCCAGGCAGTAGCCAGGTAGCCCCTCTTCCCAGCCCTGCGCCTTCCAAGCCGCCGCCGAAGCCATATCTGGCCAGAGCGCTGGCAGGTGCGCCTATAAATACCCTCCTGCTGCGTGCGTGGGAAGGGCCTGCTGTGCACGCAAGAAGCAGGACGGGATGGGGACTTCCTGCTTCGCGAAAGCACGCAGCAGGAAGGAGGAAGGCAACGAAGACATTAAGAGAGAGAGCGCGTGCAGGCAAAGAGGATCCCCTTCTCGGGTGCGCACGGCGGCAAGTTCGTGGGCAGGCAAGAAAGAAGCCCCGTGCGGACAGAAGGCTGCAGTAGGAGCATGTGCGCACGCATGCTCACATGCACAACAGGTGATCTTTTCAACTTGATTGTTCATATAGTAGCTCGCATGATGAAAAAGTGTGGGCACCCCTGCTCTAGATGCAGGGAGAACGACAATTACCGTCATGTTGGGTCAGCCTCCTCCAAACCCCACCAGTATTCAAAGTTGGGCACATTGGATAGTTGTGCCAAATTTGATCCATTGAATGAAAATACATCCAGCATTTCTGTGTTCTCAATGTCCATAAATGCTGGACCACTCCAACAACCACCATGTCAGACTACACAGAGAAGCCATTGAAATCCATAAGCATGTGGACAATTTCAACAGAAAAGAAGAAACCATGAAAATGAACAAAATCTGGCTACCAGTATTTAAAAAGTCTAAAATTATAACAGTAAAACAACATTCAAACACAGGGCAACTCCAGAGAGGAAGCAATCAGGGACAGCTATCACCTCTCAACAAAAGATTCCCCCAGGCACTAACAAGCCACACACCCCAAAAAAACCACCTATCCCCAAGAGACAAGAGTTCTTTCTCCCACCCTGGGCATTCCACAGATATATAAACCGAAATTTTCTAGTTCCAACAGACCTCACAACCTCTGAGGATGCCTGCCATTGATGCAGGCGAAACGTCAGGAGAGAATGCTTCTAGAACATGGCCATATAGCCCAAAAAACCTATAACCTTAATGAAGATAGATTGGAAGTCACCTATTTTTCCTCCCCCCCTCTATTCAACCTATTTTTCTTTCTGTTTTCTGTTTACTTTTCTTTTATGTTTCTATTCTATACTTCTTATCTTCATTCTATATTCTAGATCAGCTGTCAAAATTTTAAAACCATCTAAAGACACATCTCTTCCAGTAGGCAGGCCTACCCAGACAGTTGAATCTTAAATTCATGTCCTTTGTTTGATGTCTGTTTTGTGTATTTTTATATGTATTTTATAGAAATGCAGTTTTAATGTGGATCTTTTATGTAAATATGTGTATTTGTTGAATTTGAGATGTGAGCAGATGTGACCAATAACAGCCTCCTAGCAGGTGTAATAGCTGATGCAATTAGGATAATAGTCAGCCAAAGACCTCAAGTTACTGTGAGTTACCGATGTCTAAAGAGCTTTGTTTCAATGGAAGATTAAAAGATGAGGGAGATTTGGCACCTTCATTGTGAATGATTGCAACTAAATAACTAATAGCTTGTACAAGGTAGAGAGTTTGAAAGGATCTAAGACAGAGCTAGCATGTAAACTGCTTTGCAGTCTCCAGCATATAAAGCAGTGGTTCCCAACCTGTGGGCCGCAGCCCACTGATGGGTTGTGAGGCCTAAAATAAGGTCAGTGGCTTAGATCAGTCTTTTTCAACCAGTGTGCCTAGGCACACTCCTGTGCCTTTGCAGAGCTCCAGGTGTGCCTCCAGAAAAACTTTTTGGCCCCCTTCCTTCCCCCTTCCTTTTGCCGCCGCTATTATTTTGTCCTCCTCCATGGGAGAAAAAATCTTCCCATACCACGTTGGTATTAGGCTCTGTCCGCAGACGCCCCCTGCTGCAAGGGGAAAGCGTTAAGGAGCATGCAAAGGAGGAGAGGAGCCCAATGGGCAGCTCCAAAATGACGCCGTGTCATTTTGGAGCCGCCCACTTGTGGATAACTTTTGGAACCGCCCACTTGCGCTCCTCTCCTCCTTCACATGCTGCCCTCTGTTTGTGGATAACTCCTATATATTGAACTTCTATATATTGCAGATTATCCAGTACAGAGCCTAATCCAACGCGATAAGGGAAGATTTTTCCTTTTTCTCCCATGGAGGTGCCAACATCATGTGGGTGCCAAACTGTACTCCGTTTTTCAAATTCACTATATTGATACATTAACTTTATAAAACTTTTGTAATTGTGCATATTGCTAGTTTCACTATATTATTATTATTTTGCCTACTCTTTGTCCCCTGCATATGCAGCCTGTTGTGTAAAAGAGGTGCCGAAACGGCATAAAACATTTTGTGTCATTTTGGTTGGTGGTGTGCCCCAGGATTTTGTAAATGTAAAAAATGTGCCTCGGCTCAAAAAAGGCTGAGAAACACTGCTCTAGATTATTAAATATGGTTTTCTGTGGGTGATCAAATGGCGACGACTGGATGTTCTGTATCAGAAACTAGAGCTGAGGTGGTCTTTCCAATGCAGTTTTTTGAATAAGCACCTTAAATAACCAAACTGAATCTAAAGCTGACCAAAAACTAATTCACAACCTTTTTGGTACTAATGTTGGAGAGTGGACCCCAGTCAAAGTGGTCCCTAGTCAGGTGGTCCCTGGTCAAAAAAAGGTTGGGAACCACTGTTATAAAGAGAAGGCAACTATGAGTATCAGAACCTCAGGAGATCAGCTATGAGTAGCATCCTTAATCGAAAATTATGCTGCGGGACCAAGGAGTGGTGAATCGTTGCAATTGCACAACTACGAAGACATGCAACGGCAGTGGTGATCATCATGGCAAGTTGCCACTATCACTGATCACATGCATGCTGCAGGATAATGGTTTTCCATGAGAAAGTCCTATTAGCTAAATTCAACCTATCGTGGAACTATTGCTTGTAGAGGATTGGTGAGAAACTAACTGCAAGTCCCAGAAGTCCTGGGTACCATCGCCAGTGGTAAGGAATTGTTGATAGCTGCAAGTCTGGAATCATCTGCTTTCCTCCCTCCTTTCTTAGAGTTAAAGGGTTGCGAAGAAATAGACATACAGTAGAGTCTCGCTTATCCAACATAAACGGGCCAGCAGAACGTTGGATAAGTGAAAAATTTGGATAATGAGGGATTCAGCCTATTAAACATCAAATTACAATATGTCTTTGAGCAAGCAGGGATCATCAACACTGAGGCCACACTATTGAGAACACAGCTGCGCTGGGCAGAGCACATCTCTATGATGGAGGAAAACCGCCTCCCAAAGATGGTGAACTCGCCACGGGTCAGCGCAAAAGAGGTGCCCCAAAAAAGAGATGTAAGGACTGCCTGAAACAGCATCTCAGGCTCAGCCAGATTGATTACCAACAATGGTCCACCCTGGCCGCACATTGGGAGGCATGGAGACGCACTATCCACAATGCTGCGGCCTCTTTCAAGAAGTCACGCCGAACGAGTCTTGAAGAAAAATGACAATCCAGAAAGAACTGCAACTTGGAAACAACATCACCCAAGGAGACTTTCTACTGTGCTTTCTGCAACCGGACTTGCCTATCTCGGATTGGCCTTTTTAGTCATCAACGCGCTTGTAGAACGCGTGGGATGAGTCCTTCCTGAATCTTTGTTCGCGAAGAAAAGCCAAGAAGAAGAACATTATGATTGTAAAAATTAAGCACCAAAACATCATGTTTTACAACAAATCGACAGAAAAAGCAGTTCAGTACACAGGAACATTGGGTAGTAGTTACTATATTTACAAATTTAGCACCAAAATACGGCAAAGTATTGAAACAGCTGTGGATCCGGGTGGGAGACTGCACTGAATAATACTGAATGTTGGATGAGCGAAGGTTGGATAAGCAAGACTCTACTGTATTAACTTTAAGTCATTTCAATAACGGTTTACATTGCAACACCATAAAGTTGAAACATACAGGTGTGACTTAAGCTTTGTTGGAAAAATAGAAACGAAAAGTAAGAATGGTGGTAAGTAAACTCTCAGACGTTCCTTGTGAAATGAGAGAGTTTTGGGTTCCCAAGATGCCTTTCTGTCGGTGCTTGCTCTGCCCTTTAAAATTACGGTGGAGCCATTCTATGCAGCTAAATAGCTGTCCAGGAGCATGAACTGAAATGATTGTCCTGTGATAAATTAAATGGAATTATAATACAAATGTGCAAGACATAAGCACTGTCAAATTCCTTTAAGAAGTGTATAAAACCCAGGGCTGTTTTATACGGTTTGTGACTCCCTCCTCCTTGCTGAGGTCTTTCTTCTTTCAAAACTTTATACTTTTGTACTGTAATTCCTTTATTTTTAATATGCGATCATTCTTTCCCTGGTATTTCCTTTTTAAATGCATGCTGCTTCGAATGCCTTTCTTCTGCCTTTATGTAACAGAGACACAGACTTTTTTCATTTTACTGGAATTAATTTAACTGTAACCGCCCCAGCTGTATCACAAACACCTCTCCATTTACTGCCATGGATTTCCCATGCATTTACTGAATTTCTGCAACTGACAAAAATCCTCTTTTGACATTACTTTTTTCCCTATGCTTTGGTTGTCTTTATGTTATTATTACCTTCTCAAAAGGCTCTTATCAGCATCTCAGACAGAACGTTACAGCTAGACCTTAGGTGCTCTTCATCGGCGACTTGAAACCTGACATTGGTTATATTTTATAACTATTGGTTCTGGAGTAGCCTTTGGCTTTGCTCATCATCCTATGAGAGTATTTCTGATGGTTGCTCAGCCCCTCCCTTTGAATTTAAACCAGGCAGTGAAATTCATAGCCATAATTCTGCTTGAGACTTATGATACACCCTATAATTGGGCTGAAGCACTTTTGAACTGCTGTTTTCTGAGCAGAATAAATGTCTACATGAAGACACTATTAGCAGATATGAAAGTAGACCAAATCTGTCCATTGTAGGAAAATATAATTGTAGCATAAGGGCACCCTCTGGGAGTAAATGTGCTTCATTGAATAAGTACTATGCATACTGCTTTCCTAGTCATTTTTAACACTATATCAGAAATATTAAACTAAAGCCCAGCTCATTTTTTTTTAAAATGGGGCCTTAACTGATTTGGGGGTCCACTGTAATAATAAGATTTTTAATCTCAACTTCCTGCCATTACATGTCTCCTCGATCTGTCAAGCATTTTAAGTAGCCAGCACTTTCCCACAGTTCTCAATGAGTACTGACAGACCTACCTTAAAAGGATTACTTGCTGCTGAGAAGAACTGTAATCCTCTTTTTTCTGCTCTCTAAATCCTCTCGTAAGTTTTTTTTTAAAAGAAAAGAACGATTGAACACCTTTTGTAATGCAGTATAATCATCATTTTATAAGATATAGTTGCATTAAAATTAAATTAATCTTAAATTTTACTTGTAGCTTCATCTGTCTTGAAGCAGCAACTATTTACTTTCCATCTTTGGTCCTTTGTTTTCTCAGCCGTTAATATTTTAATAGCAGTATAATTTGCAATCACACTTCTCATCAATTGTTTGGTTTGTTTTATCTCAAGGTTTATAGACAGTTCATTAAGTGTGGGATTTTTTAAAAAAAAATCATAAAAGCATGTTTCTAGAATGCATTATGCAATCTTCATGTATCCACAGTTGTGAAATACAAAATACACCAAAACAGTCCACATGGTTGGCAGAGATAGTGACACCTTTGATATACGATAGTTCAGTGTACACACACTTTGTTTCATGCACACGTCTTTTAAAATAATATATAAAATTACATTCAGGCTATGTGTATAAGATGTATTTTTCCGAATGAAGCACAGAGTGTTTGAGGACCAGGACATCCATAGGTATACCAAGGTGCTTGTTTATAAAGCTATTGTCCTCCCAACCCTGCTATATGTCTGCAAAACGTGGACTATCTACAGACGTCACATGCAACTCCTAGAATGATTCCATCAGCATTGCCTCCGAAAAATACTGCAAATCTCTTTGGAAGACAGACAAATGTCAGTGTGCTGGAAGAAGCAAAGACCACACCACTGAAGCAATGCTCCTCTGCCATCAACTCTGCTGGACTGGCCACATTGTCCGAATGTCCGACCACCATCTCCCAAAGCAGTTACTCTACTCTGAACTCGAGAATGGAAAAAAGGAATGTTGGTGGATGGGAAAAGTGATTTAAAGATGGGCTTAAAGCCAACCTTAAAAACTGTGGCATAGACACTGAGAACTGAGAAGCCCTGGTCCTTGAGCGCTCTGTCTGGAGGTCAGCTGTGACCAGCAGTGTTGTAGAATTTGAAGAGGCACAAATGGAGGGCGAAAGGGTGAAATGTGCCAAGAGGAAGCACGCCAAGCCAACCCTGACTGATTCCACCTTCCATCTGGAAACGGATGTCCTCACTGTGGGGGAATATGCGGATCAAGAATAGGACTCCACATCCACCTATGGACCTACTGCGAAGACACCACATCTGGAAGACAATAATCCTTGAGCTGCAAGGGATCACCTAAGTAAGTAAATAAGTAATAAGATATATGTGAAGCATAAATGCATTTCATGATTAGAGTTAGGTACCATCTCCAAGGTATCTCATTATGCACATACATGCAAATACAGGTATTCTAAAACCTGGAAAGAAAGCCAAAACCCAAAACACTTCTGACCCCAAGCAGTTCAAATAAGGGGTACTAAACCCGAACCATATTTCTCTATAGTGATTATATCATACTATATGTTTTACTATACATTTACCCCCACATCCAACTTGATCTATGGTATACATTCTCACTTCACAGAATTACACATCATGTGATACTGTTCCCATTATTGGATGATGCACTGTTATTTTGCTCTGTTTATTTATTTATTTTATTTATTTATGGTATTTGTACCCCGTAGCTTCTCACTCCCGCAGGGGGACTCAGCATGGTTTACATTTGCAGCACTACAGGCCGCACTACCACAATACAATTTAAAAATACACCATACAATCAACATCATTAAAAAGCATTAAAAACATTAAAAAACATTACATTAAAAATCACTACATACAACAATAATTAATTAAAGCCATCAAGCAGAACACATTGTCAGTCCAGTCAAGTCCAAAGTGTCAATCCAGTCAAATCCAAAAGTACAATTTACATCTGCTGCCCAAAGGCCTGGTCCCAGAACCACGACTTTATCTTTTTTCTAAAAGCGAGGAGAGATGGAGTTGATCTTATTTCGTTTGGGAGTGTGTTCCATAGGCGAGGGGCCACCGCCAAGAAGGCCCTGTCTCTCGTCCCCACCAGCCACATTTGCGATGCTGGCGGGAGCAAGAGCAGGGCCTCCCCAGATGATCTTAGACTGCAAGATGGGACATAGAGGCAGATGCATTCGAACAAGTAAGCTGGGTCAGAACCGTATAGAGCTTTATAGATCAATACCAGCACTTTGAATTGGGCTTGGAGATGGACAGGCAACCAGTGGAGCTGACACAGCAGGGGGTGGTATGCTCCCTGTATGTCGCCCCAGTTAGCATTCTGGCTGATGCCCGTTGAACCAACTGAAGTTTCCGAACCGTTTTCAAAGGCAGCCCCACGTAGAGTGCGTTGCAGTAGTCTATTCGGGATGTAACCAGAGTGTGGACCACCGTGGCCATGCTCTGTTATTTTCTAAACACAAGTCTTACCATTGGTGGTGATTGTGTTGTGATAACTCTGTTGATGTTCAGTGATCAAAAATATTTTTTTTAAAGATCGGAGTTAAGATTATCTCACTTTGAGCCATATTTTTAAGGCTAAAAATTTGGAAGCTATGAAGATGCTTTAACAAACATGTCCCAAGATCAGGAATAATAGCAGACAATATTACAACATATGCTTGCTTCCCTGTTATTCTTCATGCAGTCACACGTAATGGCACATCTACGCTGACCTCATACCCTGATCGACTCCATGGTGGCCAAATGTCACAGAGAGCTGATCCAGCGTAATGTGGAGGAAGGTTACTTTTATGCAACTTTAACCCACATTAACCAGAGTTGCAGGCTCAAAATTAGAAGTATTCCATGACTTTGGACAAATGTAAACAGTTGTGCCCATTGGTGATTTGGGGCAAAAGTAAAGAGTCATTCTCACTAACTACCACATGACAAAGAACAAGAGAGGATGGTAAGTGCTATCTTGTGTCCCTGGGCTGCTCAAACCTAGAAAGCTGGAAGCAAGTACAGACAATCCCCAAGTTATGAACAAGATAGGTTTGGTACGTTTGTTCTTTAGTTG
Source organism: Anolis apletophallus (assembly GCA_030556195.1). NCBI lineage: Eukaryota > Metazoa > Chordata > Lepidosauria > Squamata > Anolidae > Anolis > Anolis apletophallus. Next base: position 48,991,115 of record JARBWK010000008.1, read on the forward strand.
AATTTGTATGTATGCCGGAACAGGTACATTTTTAAATCAGTGGTTCTCAACCTGTGGGTCCCCGGGTGTTTTGGCCTACAACTCCCAGCCAGTTTACCAGCTGTTTGGATTTCTGGGAGTTTAAGGCCAAAACATCTGGGGACCCACAAGTTGAGAACCACTGTTCTAAGTGTAACACCAGTCTTTTTTTTCACCTATGGGTAGCATAGGGTAGGGTTAACACCCCTGTGTTACCGAGAATCGGCAGTTTCAAGCTGCAGGCCGTTCCGCGAGTGAACAAGCCGCCATGAACTATCGAGCTGTCAAGCACTTGGCTTGCGCTCTAGTGAAGGACATAAACTTCACTTCCCATGCTCTCGCATCTATGGCCTCTGAGATGTCTGAGCTAAGGGAGGCGGTTCTTGAGAACAGGGCAGCTGTAGATTTCCTATTGCTAAAACACCACCTGTCGTGCTCCTCGGTCCATGGAATGTGTTGTTTCAACTTGAGTGACAGGACAGCATCTATTAACCGAGACATCCAGGGTCTGACTGAAATCGCCACCAACATCAAGAAAGAAATTGGGTTTGATCTGTCTTTCCTCACTGATACGCTTCCCTCTCTGGACTGGTTGAGGAAGGGTTTCTTGGTCTTCCTAGGAGCCCTTTTCCTCCTCCTTCTTCTAGGTTGTTGTGGTTCTTGTTTTCTTTCACTCTACCGAAGTTGCCTCCGGAGCCTCCGGTCAAAACCTTCCGAACAGATGGTCATGCTGCCCCTCGATGGGTACAATGTGGCGATAGAGGCTTATCGCAGCTAAGGGACGGTCCCTTAGCTTGCTTTAGCCTCTAAGGGAGGATTTGTTACCGAGAATCGGCAGTTTCAAGCTGCAGGCCGTTCCGCGAGTGAACAAGTCCCAACTTTCGCACACACGCCTGTTCCCGGGTGAAAACTCACTCTCTCTCCCCTAGGGCTGCAGAATCCTGCCGCCAAGGTTCTTGCCCCTCTCCGGCCCTTTCTTGTATTTTTCCTGAATTTTTATATTTTTTTTTCTCTATTCCCACTCCCCGGGCGCCTTAAGACTGCGAAGAGAAGCTGCACCGGAGGGAAAGGTGCGATGGCTCACACCGTAGAACTAAGGCCGTTCGGAACGGAGGCCCCGGGTTCGAGGCCCCTAAGGGAGGAGGGAAGAGAACTCATTTTTGCTTTTATCCTTTTTTCCATTTTTCTTTTCCTTCTTTCCCCTCATCTTGGGGAACCCCTGTGCCCAGCAGGGTAAGCACAGAGAATGGAATTGGCCTGAAGCAATGGGGTTCTGCTTATGTTGAACTCACAGTGGGAAACCTGAAATCATAACCATATGTTTGCACCCTATGTCTATGTGTATGTACAATATTGTCCCCTGTTCCCACTGATTCCCTGTAACCCTTCCCTTCCCCCTCTTTCCCATGGAAAAGAAAGATTGCCTGTATTTTCGCTATTGTGTCAGCTGAGAGGAAGTAACTGAATTCCCATCCTAAACCTTTTATGGATCATCATTGTTCTCATTGCATGAGCTTTTCTGATGGAAACCTTGTTTTGGATTACCCAGGCTCTTGTCTTGGGCCCACATTCCATCAGCCTGAAGGAAGTATTAATCATTGGAGTTTAGTCCAATTAATTCATCCTCTGGGACCTGGACATGAAATATTTGCTCACACAGCGGGAGCCACAGCTGGCCTCGGAACCCAGATTGTGTCCCAAAATAGACCCTCGGTCACACAAAGGCTTGAGTGAGTTTCTGTCATCAAGTCTCTTCCTCCTTTTCCCATTCATCCTCAAATCCACTAATCCTATCACTCCCAGGTGTCATTTAAGGTCGTTTACCTAGCTAGGACTCTTTTGTTTTACTCATATGCCAATATTGACAGCCATTTCCGTCTGAGCTTCCCTTCCTGGAAATCCATATATGGCCACAGACCCCTGATTGGCTGGGATGGCAAATGGGAGTAAGCGCCGATAGGATCCCCAGAGCCGGTCAACATCCCTCCCATCATCTGATCTCAACGTTCCGACCAATCACCGACGGAGCCGGCCCAGAAGGGGGCAGGTGGGAATTTCAATTGTTTTGACAGTTCTGTAACCTTTAAAAACCAATGTTTTGAATGTATATGCATGCGTCTTTGCGGGATCAGGGAATTTGCAGTCGCATCCTACTCAGCTGAGCAGAATAAACAATTTCGTGGCATCTACCTAACAGATTGGTGAGCATAATTGGGTCCAAGGGAGGCGGGTAGATTACGAGGGCCTAACCGCTCCTGGCTCGCCAGGTTAACTGAACCCTCGCGGGCTCTGCTCTGTGGTCGGTCCACGAGACTTGCCCGGTTGTCGGAGCAGCCGGTCCGGGGAAGTGACAGCTGTTCGATAACACCTGTGGTGTTTATTTTGCTGCCTGTTCAGAAGATTTCACCTCACTTTCTGTCCTTGCGATAGTTGTTGTTTATTTATTCATTCGCTTCTGACTCTTCGTGATCTCATGGACCAGCCGACGCCAGAGCTCCCAGTTGGCCGTCACCACTCCCAGCCCCTTCAGAGTAAAGCCAGCTACTTCATGGATACCATCCATCCATCTTGCCCTTGGTCGGCCCCTCTTCCTTTTTCCTTCCATTTTCCCCAGCATCATTGTCTTCTCTAAGCTTTCCTGTCTTCTCATGATGTGGCCAAAGTACTTCATCTTTGCCTCTAATATCCTTCCCTCTAATGAGCAGTCAGGCTTTATTTCCTGAAGTATGGACTGGTTGGATCTTCTCGTGGTCCAAGGCACTCTCAGAATTTTCCCCCAACACCACAGTTCAAAAGCATCTATCTTCCTTCACTCAGTCTTCCTTATGGTCCACCTCTCACATCCGTAGGTTACTATGGGGAATACCATTGCTTTAACTATGCGGATCTTTGTTGACAGTGTGATGTCTCTACTCTACAATATCTTATTGAGATTGGTCATTGCTCTCCTCCCAAGAAGTAAACATCTTCTGATTTCCTGGCTGCAGTCTGCATCTGCAGTAATCTTTGCACCTAGAAATATAAAGTCTGGTGATAGCTGAATTTTGAAAAACATTGCTAGTTGTGGAAACAAGGATTGGTGATCAAGCTTTAGTTGAGGCACCTTTTCCCCATGATAACTCTTCCAGGAATGAATTTCTTTTCCTAGAGGTAGATTTCTTTCACTTTCTGTTGTCTCAGCCCATTCTTAACTATGAGTTGTTTGTAAGTCGGATGTTTGTAACTCAGGAACTGCCCGTATAAACAGTTGTAGTTGATTCCAAGACAAAAGCAACCACAACAGTTTATACTGCCATCTTGAGTTCTCCAAGTTCAGGCAATCCAGGGACATGGGATAACACCATCCTTTCCTGTTCTCTGTGTTGCAGCGGTGACATGGGTCCTGCCAGTTGGTCACCCAGGCGATTAAGGAAGAGAGGGGGAAAAGAAGTAATTCCTCCTATCTCCCCTCCCCTGTTGTCCCAGCTGTTGTTACTGCAGGCAGGACTCGAGTCACATCTAGAAACCTCTACAACATGGAGAACATGAGGGGACAGGAAGACTGGTCCATTCTGCAGCACTAAACTAGTTTTTACACCACAGGGCATTTGGGACTCTTTCCCACATCTACAGCAGCCAGAGAAGTAATGGTGAAAACTATCCTGGGGCCAATCTGGCATAGACCACAATGGATCGGCCCCAGGATAACAGATCAGTGTACAATAGATCCACCTTTGGTATTTAAGCCCAAATCAAAAGAGGAGGGTGCTGCGTTCCAAGGTTTTTTGGTCTTCTCATTGTGATGTCTCTGCGTGTTTCCTGTATACATAAGATATCACACAAAATGTCCTCAGACATTTTGGCCAGTAGTACTTCCTTAGCAAGTGACAAACCTTCTATATTAATAGACACAATAGTTAGCAATGGTCTTGATAAAGTCCTTTGGTGTTCACTCATATGTGGAGAGAAAAAACACACTTCCAATTTAAAACGTTTCAAATGTTTAAAAGCAATGCTTTTGGATTTGAAAAGATTAGCCGTTTACAAGAAACGTTGCCCAGGGGGACGCCCGGCTGTATTTACTCAGTCTTCGAAAAGGCTCTTTCCTTGTGAGACTGTGGAGCAGAACAGACAACTCCGCATCTGTATGCTTGTCCACTATGCCCTGCCTCATTTACGGAGGAAGAATTGTTGGAGGCTACAGATAATGCCATTGTTGTTGCCCGTTTTTGGTCAAAAGATATTTAGCTGCCTGTGCTCCTATTTTTATCAGTTTTATACTAATTTATGCAATGCTTTTGATATTAAAATAAATAAATAAATAGAAGAAGATGCCATGGAACTGACAAAGATGCCCTGACATGTCTCAATCCTGTGTAACAATATTGTGTCCAATCTTTATATAAAGCACCTGAGACTTACAGAATTCAGTACAATATGCCTTTATTACAGTCAACAAATCATAAGACAGTATGATAGTTATATTTTTCATTTATTTATTATTTCGGATCTTTGTACCCCGTCCTTCTCAACCCCCCGGGAAGGACTCAGGGCAGCTTCCAGCTGGCAACAATTTGATGCCCTCATGTACACTTAATAAAATACATATCAGAACCAATATTTATATATAGCTAAAACATTAAGTTGATACAGTTAAAATCTACTAAAATATACCAGTCTGGTGGCCATTATCTAACCGAATTCTGTAGTTGGAGACTAAATCAAGCTTGTCCATATATACATCTTAAACACATGTAAAAGAGGTGTGCACAGTATTGGCAACAGAAGCCTCCTTTAAATGGAACTAGACATGTTTATTGTTTACATCAATAACTGGTGGGATGGGGTCAGCATCACATATGGGAATCTTTGCTTCATGTAATAGCGGTGAAAGTTCCACCATACTGCTAATAGTGATTTCAGTTGTGGTCCTTGTAGTTATAATCATCTTAATGCAATTTCTGATTTAGAAACTTTGTGGAATTTGACAATTATCTGCCCTGCTGCATTTTAGGTAGGTCATTTTTCACATTCACAATATCTCTCTCATACTATTTATTGTCTCTCAGTGTGTAGATTTCAAGTGAGCATAATTACAGCATTCATCCATATTTTCAGGCCGTGTAAGTGCATGAATAATTTTTTGTTATCAAACATGTAAACAGAATCCACTTATAGAATCCATCATTCCTATTCCAGTTAGGTTGTGTTTCCCCCTCTGCTTCACTTTATCTGATTGACCTGGCCACATTCATTCAAGTTGCTGTTAAATATGCAGGAAGGATGTCTTGATTTATTAATGAGACAAATATGTATCATGCTGTCTTCATGTATAAATTATTTGCACAGGGTATCAATTTCACCACTAGTTTTGTTTGTGTCTTCTGAAATCAATTTACATATCCTTGAGTTATTTAACATGATTTTTATCTTTACTCTGTCTGACATTTGTGGTTAATTTTTCATACACAAACTAACACCACAAATTGAAATGCCCTATGCTTCCAAGTGAATAGCTTGTGCATTCAGTTATATATATGAAAGACAGGATTGCCATGGGAAGGCGTAAGTTGCAACAGGTCTCCAACTACAACATGCTTCTGACTGAACAGAACATCATTGTACTCCTTTACCGTTTATTGTACTGTAGAGGAATAAAATCTGGCATAATATTGGGCATTATGCCAATTTCATTTATCATTAAATAAAGCAAACCTTTAATTTGTTTATAACAGAGTGTGGAGGTTTGTGTACTCTGAATTGTCAGCAAAGATGTCACTTTTACAATCACCCATGTGGGGAGTTTTGGATTTTTGAGTATTTCCTATTTTGAAATTCTGGAAAAAGGATGCTAAACCTAGAATTCTAAAAAGGGGATGCTAGACTGGAAGAAAAAATTCCACAATGGAACCATGGCCCCATCTGCACTGACCATTTAATGCAGTTTCAAACTGGTATTGAAGAAAGTGGTTTCGCTGTGCAGATATATAGAAAATCCTGGAACCAGTTTGAGGCCCTGATGATGATTACAGAAACCACAGAATACTAGGGGTGTGCATTTTGGATAAACCTCATTCCGTTTTTGGTGTCTGGTTTTCGGAAAAAAATACTAGACTCAAAGAAGTGAACAATGAACAACTTACAGGGACACAAGGAAATCAGGCTATCTCCTTCTTTCACAAAACTACCCCAATATTTAAACAAACACCCTCCAAAAATGCCCTTTCACAGCCCCCCAAACGCATGCCCATCCTCACTTCCCTAGCAAAATATTTTTAAGAATATTGAAGTAAGAAAATTTAATTAAATTGCCAAAAGAAAAAAAATTGAGGTAAAATGTGATCCAAAGCAGCGACAGCACAGAGAGATACAACCTCACCTCGCTATTTAGGCTAGTTTGGCTAAAAGATATGTTTACTACTTTCTTCTTCTGATTGGCTCAGGCAGCAAGGCTCACAAGGAAACCCATGCATGCGTGTGGCTGCTGCTCCATGCTACGCTTGTAGCAGAAAGAAAGCAAAAGCAGCAGTTTTCAGCAACTGCATGTTATGTCACAGTCGGGGGGAAAAAAACATGGTCCATATTGTTATGGGCAATCCGGCACCCAAAAATACCGAATCATCCGGAGTCTATTTTGAAAAATGGAACAGTGCACAGCCCTACCGAAATCTGATTCACGTTAAGGATTTTATTTTTCACAATTTTGTGGGAGTTCATTGTCTGACTGCTGCAGTTTAAAGCTTTCTTCAAACTGCATTAAATGATCAATGTAGATGGGTCCAAATGAGAATTAAAGCAAGTGGATTCTCCGTCCCTCGTTTGAAGACTCCCCCTCCAAACTTTCTGGAAAATTTTAGATTCCTTGTGGTTTCCTATGATAGGGCAATTTCTATTCTATATGTCCGATTAATAACAACTATCCACAAAATAATACAAGAGGAGTTGTCTTTTGGGGGGAAAACTCCTACAAATTACGTTGAATTCTGCTAAATACCGAAATATAAAGATACATAATACAAAGCCCTTTGCAACTGTTTGCCCAATGATAATGGTCTCGTAAGTAGTTAATATGCTTGCAACTGCCAGTCAATTTGAACAGGATGGAACTATAAAGTCATTTGTGTATTTTAACCAAGAGACTATTTAAAAACATTAGAGAACTAGTAGGATGCCAGCTTCAGATTGAAGAAGTGAGACTGTTGCCACATCTTTGCCAGCGCCTTGTCCTAGGGGGAATAATAACACGTGAACAGCTGCTTCATCAAATTAAAAAACACCTCGTTCCATTACATGCTTGAATCTGATACTTCAAAACATGACAATAAATGATTAGCCACTCCAAACACTGGCAAAAAAAGAGTCAATGTGTTCAGTTTTAGCACTTTTTCACTTGCTATAGGGATGGCAGTGTTGCTCAGAATGGTGAGAAATTTAGTATGTTTTTACACCACCTTCAAGAAAATGATGGCTTCAAAGCTTGTAGCACTTTATGGATTATAATATGTTTTGTTTGCTAAGCAGTCACAGACCAAACTTTTATCAAAAGGCTGAAGCTTTACTCTTAGTAGACACATGAGCATACCTGTTTATTATGACAAAATGTTATGCACTGAGACCAACAGACCACAAAATGCTAAAGTGAACTATATGCAAGATATATATATTTATAGTAGCCTATATTATTTTATTTATTTATTTATTATTCGTTCTTGTATGCTGCCACTCCCCGAGGGCTCGGAGCAGCTCACAATCACACAAAAGCAGAACAAATAAAACATCAATAATAAAGTTAACAGAATTCATTAAGCTAAATGAAGTTAAAAGATCAGCAGTCAAAGGCCAGCTTGAAAAGGTGGGTCTTGCAAAAAGAACAAATAAAACATCAATAATAAAGTTAACAGAATTCATTGCGTTAAAAGAAGCAGAAGGCAAATCTTGCAGGCAAATCTTGCAGGGCACGGACTTCTGCTGGCAAGGAGTTCCAGCTAGATGGAGCCGCCACAGAAAAGGCCCTCCGTCGGGTCGATGCCAGATGGATAGTTTTGAAGCTGAGCACTTTGAGAAGATTCAGATCCTCCGAGCGGAGTGATCTCGGGTTGGTAGGGGCTGAGACAGTCCCTTAGATACATCAGCCCCAGACCGTGTAAGGCCTTGAAGGTTAACACCATCACCTTGAAGGTGATCCGGTGCTCGACCAGAAGCCAGTGAAGCTGCCGAAGGATGGGAGTAATGTGGCTTCTCGCTGGCACTCCAGCGAGAAGTCGTGCAGCGGCATTCTGGACAAGCTTAAATTTCCGGATCACTGACAAGGGCAGGCCAATGTAAAGGGCGTTACAGTAGTCAAGTCTTGAGATGACCATGGCTTGGACCACTGTGGCCAGGTTGTCCCTAGACAGATAGGGGGCCAGCCGTCTAGCCTGCCGCAGATGGTAAAAAGCAGTTTTGCTGACAATAGAGACCTGAGACTCCATCGTCAGCAAAGAGTCTAAGACGACTCCCAGGCTCTTTACTGAGGATGACGGGCGTAATGCCTCGCCCTCCAGGGTAGGCGGCTGGACCACCCCACTATCCGGTCACCCCAGCCACAGTATCTCCATCTCAATCTGCTGGCACGCAGCCATCTAATAATGGCTTCAAGGCATTGATGGAAACAAGAGGGTGTCATCAGCGTACTGATAACATTCCAGCCCGAAACTTCGAACCAGTCTAGCAAGTGGCCGCATAACAGCTGGTAGGCTGGTAGGAATTGTGGGAATTGAAGTCCAAAACACCTGAAGAGCCGAAGTTTGCCCATGCCTGGTTTAAACCCATTGCCTGGTGTTCCTGCTTCCCCCTCCTCCAGGGCCATAGATCACTGAAAAGAAACAACCAGCAATCCACCATAAAAACTGATGGCTGGACTTCTTTGATGTCCCAAATCCACAACAGCAGAGTTGTGCAACTCCCTTACTAAAATTTAAATAAGATTGGATAGTTACATCAATCAGAGGATTCTCTTTCCTGAATGTTCCTTTTATTTTCTTCTAACAATAGAAATAGCCTAAAATGTTTTCTGAAAAAGTGCACAGAATGAAATCTTTTATTCGTTTGCTGTCTGATTAATTCCTCTTTTGATCCATTGGAGTGCTTCTCCTGTTCAATAATTTTCAATATTATTGTCCTTAATTATGTAAACTGTGAGTGCACATCTAAAAATGTAGGCAGTTTAAGTAGCAGAGATTTATATTTTCACAGCATCTTTCTTACTTTATTTTGATTATTTAAATTTGCAGCTGTCCTCTCCATTGCAAAGATCCCCCTTTCCACCCACTGGATTCAAAAATCTTTTGTAGCTTATTCTCCCTTTCCCTCTTTTTGTGTGCATTATTTAATTTTTAAGGAACAAAGCTTGCTTTTATACTCAAGAAGTTTTCATTCCAGGAAAATGAAACTAGCAGCCAAAACAACAGCTTTTCTTAGATTTCTATTACAGAATTTGGATCAGAAAGCAAACAAAACGGAACTAGAAAGGGAGATATGGACTGCTGACACAAGTGTTCTGTAGTCAATCAATAGTTGTATCTAAGGACCACATTGAACAGGATTTTGCTTCTGAGTAGGCAATTCCATATATATATAAGGTTTACTGTGTCATTTTAAATTTATGTTATGTCTTGTTTATTTGTTTGTTGTATTATACAGCATTGAATATTGCTGTTATATGTTGTTAACCGCACTGAGTCCACATCGGGGGGATAGGGCAGGATGCAAATAAAGATTATTGTTATTATTGTTATTATATCACATTAATAGTGGGTTTATATGCTCAAGTATTGATTCTCCATCATCTGTGCACGGTGACAAGTCCAGCCCATCCCCTGTTCGGATATCAGCCAGCATGTCAACTCCTTAAATCAAGAAATAGTTTTCTAAGATCTACAGAGATGCTTACAGCAGTGGTTCTCAACCTGTGGGTTTTGGCCCATGAATCCCAGAAATCCTACTTTACCAGCTGTTAGGACTTCTGGGAGTTGAAGGCCAAAACACCTGGGGACCTACAGGTTGAGGACCACTGACTTACAGGAATACCCCAGCAAGCAAGAGTCCAAAAGTGGCAGGCTAAAACCCAGAACCTCAACCCATGGCTGACACCAAATGAGAGACTTCCCCCTGGGCACACAGAAGACTGGGTGACTTGGAAGGTGTTGATGTAGACATTATGTGGTTTTCCTAATTTGGAACATGGAATATATAACTGTCTATGTGTGAAGTATTAGGTGTCTAGATGTACGTCAGACAAATATATTGATTGAACAGAGGAATTCCAGACATGAAGCAATCAGGGGCAGGTCACAACTCCCAACCAAGGTTTCCCACAGTTTGGAAGATGGTAATCAAGGTGGGCATTTGGAACATTTACACTTGGCTGAAGTAGAAAAGAGTCCTTTCATCCACCCTGAAGTTTTCAGAGATCTATAATGAGAAAGCTCTCAAATGTTGTGAAAACATGTGGGTGCCCCCTGGGGGACATCCTTGGAGATGGGCAATTATCTTACACAGGAAGCAATTTTTAGTTTCTCAAAGTTTGGGTGGTATGATGTCCCCACAAACAGATATCACGGTTTTATTTATATGGAATGTATACAGGTATGTGTGTGTGTGTGTGTGTATCTACAGGCATGTGTGCCAGTGACTGAATGGGTTCCCTGATCTATCATATCTGTTTGAACCATATTTGTTATATTCCATGGCCATCTATCTATCTTATCTATCTATCTATTTAAGTATTGCTGGGTATCTATTAGGAGGGATTGGATGGTGCCTTCCCTGTCTGAATGGGCCAACTATAGGCTTCTTTGATATATTATTGATGTATATAGGAAATGATATCTATCTCAAGAGAATCTCCTCCATATACCGGGCCCTAGAGAAATCCGCCTGGAGGTCACTAGGCGGAGAGCTTTCTCAGCCTCCGCCCCAAAACTGTGGAACTCTCTGCCACACAACATCCGAGCCATGCGCGAACTGAGATGCTTTACTGTCACACTGAAGACTTGGCTCTTTGGCAGAGCGTTTGATTAGTTGTTTTAATTGTAATTCTTTTAAAGTGTTTTATTGGTTTTATGTTGTAAGTCACCCAGAGCACCGCAGCACAGCAGCAACAATGGCTTAGAAAGTGCCCTGGACAGAGTGGTCTTTCACTTGCTTATTCACAAGAAAACTGTCCCTCATCACTGAGCAGTTCTGAAGGGCAGGAGTAGTACAGGGATTGTGTTCTATGGGGGTGACACCATGTGACCCAGCAGTGATCGCAATCTTAATGTCACTTCCTTGACAGCCATTGTCAAGCAGTGCCAATTGTACTCAAGTATTCAAAAAGACCAAGCACACTGCCACAACATATACTTATATTGACCTACATATAAATCGAGTTTTTGGTTGCCTTTTTTGTCAAAAAATGATCAACTTATACACAACTATAGAGGCAGTTCTTGAGTTACAAACATCTGACTTGCAATTGACTCATAGTTAAGAACAGGGTGAGACAACAAGTGAGAGAAATCTACCCCCCGGAAGGGAAATTCACTCCTAAAAAAGTTATCATGAGAAAAAGGTGTCTCCAATGAATCTTTATCAACAATCCTTGTTTTCCACAAGAAGCCAATTTTTTCAAAATCAAGTTATCACAGGGACAGAAAGTGATGTGAAATCTTCTGAACAGGAGCAGAGACAGTAAAACAAACATCACAGTGGTTTTCAGGGTATTCATCCTTCCCTATGCTATTCAAAGTGAAACAAAACAATGTTTAAAAATGTACCTGTTCTGACTTACAAACAAATTCAGCCTAATAATAATAATAATAATAAGGTTCCTGGGGAAAATTGAGAGCCAAATGGACAAAGAAAAGACATGGACGTGGCCCACAAATGGAACTTTGAAAAAGGAGATGGAGGGCCTGATTCTGGCAGCCCAAGAACAAGCCATTTGAACAAATGCCATCAAAGCCAGAATTGAAAAGTCGGTGACAGATCCCAAATGTAGACTCTTGAAGGAAGCAGATGAAACAATAGATCACATCCTCAGCTGCTGCAAGATCACACAGATAGACTAACCAGGGGCATAACACCGTTGCTCAGATGATTCATTGGAACTTGTGCCACAAATACCTTCTGCCTGCGACAAAGAATGGGTGGGATCACAAGCCTGAAAAAGTTACAGAAAATGAACATGTCAAACTACTCTGGGACTTCCGAGTTCAGACTGACAGAGTTTTGGAGCAAAATAGTCCTTACCTCACAATCGTGTTAAAAAACAAAGTATGGGTCGTTGACGTTGCAATCCGAGGCAACAGTAGGATTGAAGAGAAACAACTGGAAAAGCTGACACGATATGAGGATTTAAAGATCGAACTGCAAAGACTCTGGCAAAACCAGTAAAGGTGGTTCCAGTGGTGATTGGCACAGTGGGTGCAGTGCCTAAAGACCTTGGCCTGCACTTAAACACAATCGGTGCTGACCAAATTACCATCTGCCAGCGGCAGAAGGCCATCTTACTGGGATCTGCACGCATTATTTGCCGATACATCACACAGTCCTAGACACTTGGGAAGTGTCCGACGTTTAAACCAATACAACAGCCAGCAGAGTGATCTTGTCTGCTGTGGACTCCTCTTGTTGTGTTTCAAATAATAATACATTTTATTTATACGCCACCCAATCTCCCCGAAGGGACTCGGAGCTGCTGACAAGAAGAGTCAATATGCAACAAATAAGCACATAGCACACAACAGAAGTGAATGCATCAATTACATATAAAATAAATAACAAACAAATTATGAACAACCTACGGAACCTACGTATCTTGTTTGTGAAATGGGGAGTGCCTGTATATGGTACTCCTTTTTTAATGTGGCAAAGAGAAACTCTATCCTATTACATTTTTCCTTCCATGTCTCTTAGCTTTCCGTGGATCTCTGAAACACCAAGCTGTTCTTATTCTCAAGCACTGTTTCTGCTAAAAAATACTATGTGTCTTATGGTGCAAATAATATTTTTGTGTGAAGAAGATATTTTGTTAAAAGCAGGAAAGGGTTGTTTTAACACACCATCAGCTGTTAATGCACAGAAACAACTAACAGACACAAAAATTAACAGCTTTTTTCTTGAGTCTGTCTAATTTTAGTGGTTTTATTGCTTTATTATTTCATATGTGAGGCAACTTTAAAACAGAGAACAAAGATCAGGAGCATCTTTGTGTTAAGAAAGATCTTTGTGTCACTTGGTGGTTAAAGTACATGTTTTTCATGCAAGAGTTCCAGTGGTTTAAAGCAGGCATGGGCAAACTTCAGCCCACCAGGTGTTTTGGACTTCAAATCCCACAATTACTAACAACTGGTAACCTGGCTGGGATTTCGGGAAGTTGAAGGCCAATACACTTGGAGGGTCAAAGTTTGCTTATACCTGGTAATGTCTTCGGGTAAGAACCAGGAAAGACGCAAACATCAAATCTTGAAGGCACTCCATGCACCAGGTTGGCTCTGGCATCAGAAGTTATAATGCCTATGTTTATAATGCCACTAACATAAGAAACCAAGCTGATGAATTGTAACAAGGAACCACATGGCATGGCACAAGATGTTCTTGTTTTGTGATGTACACTCCCGCTATGCAACAGTATACAAGGCACATTGGATTAGAAAAGGTCAAAACTAATTCTCATGACAACCTGGAGAGGGCCCTCTTGCAAGCTGAATGCAAGTGGATTGTGCTCCTCTCCAGCGAGTCCCCAGCTGGGCTCAACGACCAATTATCAATCCCCCATCTTCTTACCTAATCACCTGCTCTACTCTTTGAAACCCTATAAATTTTTCCCTTCCTCCCATTTTAATTGCTGAATCCAGCCTGAAAGGATCTTCAACTTATGAAGCCCTGATGATAATTTTGCTTGGTATGTAACCCTTATGGAAGGCCCATGTTCCTACTTTTAGCTTGCTATTTAGTTGTGCTGACCTTTGCTTTGTATTGCATTGTTCACCTTAGGAACGCTCCGCTGCTTGACCCCTGTGTAGCCACCTCGTAATTGCCCTGACGAAGCGAAACCCGCGAAACGGCAAAACGCTATGGTGCCAAGTCACTCTAAGCCGTTGGCAAGGCTTCCACCCATGGTGTGAAGCTTCATTGCCCTGTGTGCTTCACCATATTGGCAAAGGCTCCCCTTGCGCCATTCATGCAACGAGATTTTCGTTTGCAGCAGCTTTGCGACTTTACTTTCACTTTACGGCCACATGCCAATTGAATCCCGGGACTCGCGGCTCAACCCCACGGACCTCCCTATCCCTGAGTGAGTACCTACCTTGTATTGTTGGACCCCCAACTCGAAGTGTAGACCCAGGACACGTCAGCACACGACGGTGTCCCACCTCTTTCAAAACAACAAACTTTCCTTGCCACTGACGCCAGAGAAGCGGCGGCTTGTCCGCCTCGCATTCCCAGGCATACACCTGGATTGCCGCGTCCTTTCCTCACATCCCTGGATACTCATATGTGTAGCTCTATCTAAATGTACTACTATGTGTTGAACGATTACTATGTGTTGAACGATTACTATGTGTTGAACGATTACTATGTGTTGAACGATTACCTTGTGTTGAACGATTACCTTACACTGCCTCTTTAATTGATGTGTATCTATGCTTACCATTGATTAGGCTCCATATTGTATGTGTTGCACTGCTTTCATTTGTTAACATTCCCATTGATGCCACATGCTATGTGCTCTGAGCTATGTAATTGTGCTATACTTTAATTGTATTCACACATGTGCTTTTGATAAAGGCTTTATATATAATTGTGAGGCTTCTCTTGCTTACTATTATCCCTATTTAGAGGTGCACTCACCCTGACTGCATTGCATGCCTCAACTGCATGACATTTCTTTGAATTGTATGGTTTGCTTCTTCTACTTGTGTATATATATATTGTGCAAGCACCCCCGCCTTGTGCTTCTTTGTATTGACACATAGTACAATGGCCAAATACTGCTGACTCTAAGGCATGGCTATGTTTTCATTTCCCTCCTGAGAATATAAACACCACAATTAAACTTTCATGTTATCATGAGTTACTTTATGATTATGGGCCAAGGCTCTGACAAAAAGAAAAGTAGTTCTTATCTTTGTATCCACTCTAGTTGAACTAAAAATAAAATGCTGTAAAAGTTTCTCATCAGATTACCAGTTCCTGGATAGACAGTCTGTCATGTTAAGATTAAATAGGTAGGCTTCGGATGGTTTTTTTAAGACTTGAATCTCAGGATCCATCATCGGAGGACTGGTGCAAAACCAGTCATTTATTCTGAGTTCCAGAAATGAGTGCCACTTGTAGCTTTTCCACAAAAGTCTTCAGCCTTGCAAATTCCCAAATTTATTTTTCTTCCATATTTTAGTTTGGGGAAGGGGAGGAACCATTTTCTTGATGTTATTGTTAAATAATTGGCAAGTGGAAATCTTTTACATTATTTATCTCTTGACCACCCATTGTAAGCATTCTAAAATGGAATTATGAGCCACATGTCATGAATCTTAATTTTCTTTTTATTATTATATGAAAAACCAGCCAATAGATTAGTTTGTGCTTTCCAAGTGATCAAAGCATTAGAAGGCTACAAGTCAGACCATTTTACAATGCTTCTGTTTGATGCAGAAAGTTTCTCAAAGGAGGAGTGAGATAATGTGCTTGGTGTTCCTTTATATAGCAACACTGCCATCTGCTGGAGACAATTTAGAATGCTCTTTTTCTGACTTGTAAAGCATAAACTTGTACAATCTATTTTTTTGTCAACATATACATTGAATTGTAGACAATTGAAGACAGTGCACAACCTAACTTTGATATAAATACTTCAGATTGGCACTGGATTTAGGTACTCATGCAGACAGTCCCCTAGAGTACTTTTGAATGCCATTTAACTGTTAAGGACACAACAGTTGACCAATGATCTACTCTCTGCTTATCAAAAATTCTCAAGTTTTCACCCTGCAATCTTTGGTTTCATTCGAGTACTACCTGGATATGCAACCTTCTAGGAGCTGCTGGAAATCTCAGCAGTCATTCACACAACATGATAGTCTCATCATCACTTCATCACACAATAGAATAAATCCACTTAAAATTCAGTTTCTGCTTCCTGCAGAATTTATTTATTTATTTATTTATTTATTTATTTATTTATTTCCACCATTTATACCCCACTTCTTCTCAACCCCCGAGGGGGGACTCAGGGCGGCCTCACAACGGCAACGATTCGATGCCACACAATATACATATAATAAAAACAACAGTTAAGATTAAAATACATTAAAATACAACTAGAGTTAAAATACATTAAAATACAATTAACATTAAAATGCATCATGAACATTCACCACAGTTAAAACAGAATTCTGGGGTTTGTAGTTTAGTGAGGAGCCTTGAACAGCCTACTCCTGAAAATGATCTTCTGGCTCAATTTCCATGCGATTAGGAAATGGAGCGCCACAGAGTCCCACCAAAAGTGCTCTTATATCTTGTGATGGCCTCCGTGGGACTCCAGTGGGGCTCTGTTTCCTAAGCGCATGGAAGAGGAGTCTGATGAAGTCCCAGGCATCAGTAAAGGCACCGAGCAATAGCCACGAACCCGTTGAAGCTCTGTAGCAGCCCCTACTCAGCAACAAATAAAACCCCAACACAGGTAAGTGCCATCCCGTTTTCCCCCATACTACAGAACACAGGGAGTAGCCAATGAGAACAGCAGGGCCAGTTCCAAATTGGAACTGGCAAAACTGTTCCAATCACTGGGCAGAACTGCCTTAAGTGGTTTTGCCCCATGTTGGGGGCGAAATGACCCTGTGCACCATGTAAATCCCTGGAGTGAATTTTCACCTATTTGGGGGGTATATGACCCATGTAGATGAAACCTGCTTTTTTTTAACCTGAGGGAACACCTCTCTAGGAATCTCTAGGTCCTCTGGTGGGACTCTCTAGAGATCCCTAAAGAAAACATATTATTCAAATTCATGAATAATCTAATCTACAAATGCTAAATCAGCAAATGTGGTGCACCAACTTCACTCTTGTAACAGGTTGTGTGTTTTTAATTGATGTTCATGTTTTTATAGGTGTTTGTGTTTTGCGTATTTGTTGCCGTTAATCTGTTGTTCACTCCTTTGATCCATAGGGAGAGGTGGGTAAGAATTATTATTAGTGGCAGTCGAAAAAAGGTAAGGTAAAGGTTTTCCCCTGACATAAAGTCCAGTCGTGTCTGACTCTGGTGGTTGGTGCTCATCTCCATTTCTCCATGTCCGAATGTATCTCCTGCCACAAACCATCACGAAGTTCTCAATGCCACCACTATCGCAAACGCGGTTGATGGGGACGAGAGACAGGGCCTTCTCAGCAGTGGGCCCCCACCTATGGAACACCCTCTATAGAGATACCAGATTGGCCACCTCCCTCTTGTCTTTTAGAAGGAAAATCAAGACCTGATTATGGGACCAAGTGTTTCATCAGTGAGCAGCAAATGGAAGAAGATCACACAATTTATGGCAATGAATTGACCCGGACTGGTTTTTGGATTTCAATTTTAATGGATGTGTCTTAATTAATTGTTTTAATTGTTATTTCAATATTTTTAGTATTTTGATTGTACTGTGGTTGTTTTTATGATGCTAGCATTGTATGATGCTTTCGTTAGGCCGCCCTGAGTCCCCCTTCGGGGGGAGAATGGCGGGGTATAAATATAGGAAATAAATAAATAAATAAGCCAGAGAGCCAGCATTGTCCATAGACGCCTCCAAGGTCATGTGGCCGGCATGGCTGCATGGAGTGCCCTTACCTTCCTGCCAAAGAGGTGCCCATTGATCTATTTATTTATTTATTTATTTATTTATTTATTTATTTATGGCATTGTACCCCGCTCTTCTCAACCCCCGGGGGGGGGGGGACTCAGAGCGGCTTCCAAAATTCGATGCCCACACAGTATAATACAGTATAAAAATTCGATGCCCACACAGTAAAATACAGTATAAAACCCCCAACATTCAACAATAAATACAATTAAAATACAATTACATTAACATATCCTACGCATTCATTTATGTTAAAAACAATGTTCCGTCCATAAAAAGCATTGAACCCTGTTCATCAATTTCCATTAACATCCAATCTAAAATGCTCCCTTGTGCTAATGTGCAAACGCCTGGTCCCATAGCCAGGCTTTTACTTTTTTCCTGAATGTCAGGAGGGATGGAATTGATTGTATGTTGCTAGGAAGCACGTTCCACAGACGGGGAGCCACCACCGAGAAGGCCCTCTCCCTCGTCCCCACCAGCCAAATCGACTCACATTTGCATATTTCCGAACTGCTAGGTTGGCAGAAGCTGGGGCTAACAGTGGAAGCTCACCTCGCTCCTCAGATTTGAACCAGCCAGCAAGTTCAGCAGCTTACCAGTTTAACCGACTGCGCCACTGAGGGCACAAATTGTATTATTATTATTATTATTATGGTCTTTATTAGGTTTTATAAAATACAGATTCAAACAGTAAGCACAGGGGCGGCCTGACCTCTCCCGGAGGGGTAGGCAAGCCTGATTTTAGCCTGAGTAAGCAATAAAGTTACATAGGAATAAAAAAGCCACTTTCTAACAATGTAAGGCTAGAAAGATGACTATTGATTTCTCTTTCTAATTCCTATTATTATTATTATTATTGACATATATCAGGGTTTCTCAAACTGTGCTCCCCCAGATGTTTAGGACTTCTGCTTCCACAATTCCTAACAGCTACTAACCTGACTGGTATTTCTGGGAGGTGAACTCCAAAACACCTGGAGGAGCACAGTTTGAGAAACACTGACACAGTAAAGGTTTGCCCTTGACATTAAGTCTAGTCATGTCGGACTCTGGAGGGTGGTGCTCATCTCTATTTCTAAGCTGAGGAGCCGGTGTTGTCTCCAAGGTAATATGGCCGGCATGATTGCATAGAGCACTGTCACCTTCCTGCCAGAGCAGACCTATTGGTCTACTTACATTTGCATGTTTTCGAACTGCTAGGTTGGGAGAAGCTGGGGCTAACAGTGTGAGATCATCCTGCTCCCTGGATTCGAACCACCAGCAAGTGGTCAGCAAGTTCAGCAGCTCAGCGGTTTAACTCACTGTGCCACTGGGGGCAACCCAACACTGACATACATCTTTCAATACTTTTAAAAAGATAATGTCCAAAGACAAAGAAATGTCTGATTATACTTATATCAACATTTTATTGTTTTCTTTGTTTTCTTCAAACATTTTATAAATTTTATAATATTTTATGTATTTTACATTTTTACATAATATTCACCACCTTATATATTGGAAAAATAGGAGAGAGGTGTTGAAAACAACCAAGCAATATATTTTACCAGCAGAAGCTTTGTAATACCAATAAAATGAATATGATCTCTTTATAAATATTTTTCTAAAGATGAAATTCAGTATCCTTCTGCAGCAGAATCATTACTTGACTTGCAAAGCCACTATTAAAAACACTGATCAAACTAATTATAGGAGGCTACTTCTAAATTAAGGTTCTTGACATTATAGTTATAAATTATGGTTTGGGGATAGAAATGTAGAGAAGGTAGTGATGTAGAAAATACAGTCTGGCTAATTCTAAGATATTTAATCACATATCTCTGT
The DNA here is from genome assembly GCA_030556195.1 of Anolis apletophallus. Lineage (NCBI taxonomy): Eukaryota > Metazoa > Chordata > Lepidosauria > Squamata > Anolidae > Anolis > Anolis apletophallus. The sequence continues at coordinate 49,010,803 of JARBWK010000008.1, forward strand.
GTGGCACATTAAAGTGTCTGACTAGAGGGTTCCCATTTTGCAAAACAGTAATGTTTTTGCTATTAAATCCTGCTTTCCACCCACTCTGTACTTCTGGCTTGACGGAATGTTGTGGAGACTCACACGTCTGGCTTGGTAAATTTGAGCACTTAGCAATACTAAGACCAGATGCCTGCTAAATAGAATGCCAAATAAATGGTCTGGCATCTTCCATGTTTTGGAAAGATGATTGGATGATGATGAATCCATGGCAACCATGGAGGAACTTGGAAAGTAACATCATAAATCACAGAATGGTCCACCTCCAGGAAGGAATTCTAAAGAAAGATTATGACCACCAATACCAGTGCCCTATAAGCAAATAATAATATTTATTTGTAGCCCACCACCCTCTCCCCAAGGGGACTCAGGGCGGCTAACATGTGGCCAAGCCCAAAATAATACAACATAATATAACACAAAGTAAACAAGAAAATACAATATAACAAAATATATAAAATAACAGATATAATAAACCATATAAAATAGCATAATCAAATCGAAACACAGAGAGCTGACCAGATGTATAAGGTAAAATGTTAAAAGATTAAAACCCTGGCGAGATAGGGATCAAAGTGCATTTATTTTTTAAAAAATGGAGCCCCAAAGGGAGGAGCAATGGGATTTGGCCTTTATAGGGGACAGGGAAAGGTGCTATATCTAAGGACAACTGTAGGAAAAAAACAACCAAATGAGTTGAGTGGTCACTCTTCTAAGGCACATCGGAAGAGCCAAGTTTTCAGGTCTTTCTTGAAAGCAACTAGGGTAGGAGCGGGCCTAATCTCCCTAGGCAGCAAGTTCTAAAAGTGTGTGTGGGGGGGGGGGGCACAGCGAAGGCCCTCTCCCTCATTCTCACAAGTTGTGCCTGAGAAAGAGGAAGGGGCAAAAGAAGGCCTTCTTCAGAAGATCGAAGAGATCACGTAGGTTTGTGGTAGAAGATGCGGTCACAAATGTAGGTGGGTCCCAAACCATTCAGGGCTTTATAGATGATCTGCACCTTGAATTGGGACCGGTAGATGAACGGCAGCCAATGGAGCTCCTTAAACAAGAGGGATGGCCGCTCTCTGTAATTCGCCCCAGTTACTAATCTGGCTGCCAAACGTTGGACCAATTGAAGTTTCCGGGCCGTCTTCAAGGGAAGCCCCATGTAGAGTGCATTGCAATAGTCCAATCTAGAGGTAACTAAGGCGTTGACCATCATGGTCAGATCAGGCTTCGTGAGATATGGTTGCAGCTGGCACATGAGTTTTAATTGTCCAAAGGCCCTCCCAGCCACTGCTGACGCCTACGCATCAAGCGTCAGTGCTGAGTCCAGGCGGACCCCCAAGCTGTGGACCTGCACTTTCAGGGGGAGTGCAACCCCCTCAAGCATAGGTTGCTACCCAATACCCTGGTCGGGCATACAACTGACCTGGAGGACCTCTGTCTTGTCAGGATTGATCTTCATCTTGTTTGCCCTCATCCAGATTGACACAGCAGTCAGGCACCGGTCCAGCATCCGAGGGGCTTCCTTGGAGTCCAGTGGAAAAGAGAAGTGGAGTTGGCCGTCATCCGTGTAGAGATGGCACCCTACTCCAAAACTCCAGATGACCTCTCCCAGCGGTTTCATATAGATGTTAAAAAGCATAGGGGACAGAATGGAACCTTGCAGGACCCCACAGGTCAATGGCCAAAGGTCTGAGAAGGTGTCACCCAACTTTACCATCTGGGAAGGACCCCCCAGAAAGGACCGAAGCCACAGTAAAACCATGCCCCCAAGTCCCATCTCAGAAAGTCAACCCAGAATGATACCATGGTCAATGGTATCGAAAACCACTGAGATATCCAAGAGAACCAGTAGGGTCACGCTCCCCCTGTCCAGTTCCCTGCTGATGTCATCCACCAAGGTGACTAAAGCCATCTCAGTATTGTGCCCAGGCCTGAAGGCCTGAAACCATACTGCAAACGATCCAGAAAATTGGTGTCATCTAGAAACCACTGGAGCTGCGAGGCTACCACCCACACCAGCACCTTGCCCAAGAAAGGGAGGTTGGAAATTGGTCTGTAGTTATTAAGCACGGAAGGGTCAAGGGAGGACTTTTTCAGTAATGGTTTTCCCACTGCCTGCTTAAGGCAGGACGGGAATTTCCCCATGCCCAATAATGCATTTATGATTGAAACAAACCAATCCAACAACCCATCCCTGGCAAGTTTAACTAGCCAGGAAGGGCAAGGGTCCAGAGCACAAGCAGTCACCCTTGCAGCCCCAAGGATCCAGTCCAATTTTTCCAGCAAAACAAGATGAAAAGAATCCCATAAGATCGAACAGACAGGAGCCTCGGTTACCTCATTTGTCATTGCACTTAAACTGGTGTCTAGCGTGAGACGTATCTGAGCAACTTTGCCTGCAAAATGGTGAGCGAAATCGCTACACCAAGTTGCCAAGTCCTCGGAGGCCCCATCCACCACAGGTGGGTGGGGGAGCTCCCCAACAACCCAGAACATCTCTGATGGCCTATTGGCTGCACACGCTATGCAGGCAGTTGAGAAAGCTTTCTTGCCTGCCCGCAGAGCCACGGAATAAGTCCTCAGTATAGTTTGTAGGTGATAACTGTACATTTGGGAGATCATATTGAATAAGCAAGGGCACTTTAAGGGTCTTTGCTTTCCCAAAAGCGTTTAATGACATCCAAATCTGAAATATTCAGATTCTGTTCCTTTGAACAGATTCCTAAACATGCACAAAACACACACATTAATTATAAAACTGTTTTGTTTTTGTTTTTTTCAGTCTCCCTTGCCATACCAACTTAGCAAGACAATGTGGTTTGCCTTCCAGGTTCTTGAATATTAACAGGTCATCAGCACTCATTTAGTAAACACCATTAGCTGTCAAATGATACAAAGATCTAGAAATGATAATCTCTTTTCTTTGCAAAGCGGTCCAAAGTGAAGAAACAGCAATATGAGATAGTTGATTCCTCTTTTTCACAACAGAGCTTAAATTCAGAGCATAGGCCCCATCTACACTGCCATATAATGCAGTTTGAAACTGCATTATATGGTCTGTGTAATTTTTATTTTATTTTTTGATCTCAGGAGTGACTTGAGAAACTGCAAATTGCTTCTGGTGTGAGATAACTGCCCGTCTGCAAGGATGTTGTCCAGGGGATGCCCATGTCCCTGCAAGGGGAGCTGGAGCTGACAGAGGGAGTTCATCTGCGCTCTCTCCAGATTTGAATCTTTGACTTGTCGGTCTTCAGTCTTGCCGGCACAAGGTTTTAACCCACTGCGCCAACGGGGTCTCAAATATCCACAGTTAAACTGCATTAAAAGAGTCTACACTGACCACATAATGAAGTTTCAAACTGCATTATATGACAATGTAGAAGGCAACACATAATAGCTGAGTCTATTGCTGTAATCCTATGAAAAATCAGGCGGGGGTGTCAATCTTCTTTATATCTATATTTATTTCTTATTTTCAGTCAACTTTCGTCATCTTTGAAGTGGAATATGTAGTGGAACATTCATCATCATCATACAGGCAGTGAAAATCGCAGGAATAAATTCCAAATAATATTCATATGTAATCCAAACTGAATTCAAAATAGTAATATCTATAATCCAAGTTATAATGTGAATGGTGCAGGTCGACGGTCTACACAAAAAGGCCCTGCTGTTTCGCCGATATTCTCGGCTTCCTCGGGACCTGACAAATAATTCCTGTCCACATATACATTTCCACTTTTCCGGTTTCTAATAATAAAGATACAGAACATATTTACCATCTAATATATATAGTAACAATGTAGTACAATATTAATCATACAGAAAAACCCACATAGGAGAACAGTCCCAATAATAGGTTGAGTACAATTTACATACCAAATCATAAATGTAACGATGCTTACTAGTGGTCGCAGCCACTTTCTTCCAATTCGTCAAACAATACAACTGAGAAAAGCCGCTGTTTAAAACAACATTGCTATCAGCCAGGTGCTCATCATAAAAGAATTTTGCTGATTGCTAAATGATAGTTTAACCCTTCTGGCGATTCGGATTTTAAGGTGGTGATCCAGAAACATTCGCGTCTCCGTAGAAGGAGTTTAATGTCTTGATGCGGAAGAGGTGTGATTTGCTCCAGGACCAGAACTTTAAAGTCATCATACCTGTGGAGCTGCTTAAAATGCGCATATAATACAGATGATTTGTTCAATGTTCTAAATTTGGAACGATGCTCCTGTATTCTCACTTTTAATTCACGCCCAGTTTCCCCTATATAATATTTAGAACATTTGCATAAAATACAGTAAACAACATTCTTAGATCCGCACGTTGCCTGGGATCGTAATTTGTATTCACGTCTTTGTTGTGAATCCATTATGGTATTTTGGGTTGATATGTGTTTACAAATTGAACAATGGCAACAAGCATAAGTGTGTGTTTGTGAATTACGGGTTTGTTTAGGAATGCGGTGTTCCGCATGAATCAGTAATTGTTTTAAATGCAGAGTTTTTTTATTGGCAATCATGGGCGTTCACTCCAAGCCCGGTATGGATTTGACGATAGGCCAATATTTGCGGACTATTTTCTGAATGATCTTGGAATGGGGTGTGTATGTAAGTGGCCAAATTATGCGAACTGGGGGTGGTCTTTCACGGGGGGTGAGAAGTTCCATCCTGGGAATGTGTCTAGCTTTCTCCACCGCTTTCTGTAGTATGTGTTTGGGATATCCCCTTTGGGTGAGATGATTAGTAAGGGTGGAGGCTGATTATTCAGTCAGAAGGTAAAGATGAATTACGTTTTAAACGGATCATCTGGGAAAAGGGGAGATCATCTTTAAGGGAGTGGGTGTGATAGGAATGGTAGTGTAAGTAAGAATTACGGCTGGTGGGTTTGGTGTAGTTTTTCACCCTGAGGCTGTTTTGATGTTTAAAGACAGTTAAGTCCAGGAAGGTGATGGTTTGTGTATTATATTCAAAGGTAAATTTTATGGAAGGGTTCCAGGAATTGAAATAATCTTGAATACGTTCTATACTGCCCTCTCCCGACATTCTCAGCAGGGAATGTTATTTATCACTAATTTTATTCTTGAAACAATGAATATTTTTTCCCAGTTTTCTTACCATTGAGATTTCAGAAACCACAGTTTTTGAAGCCTATTCACAATTTGAGGCTTATTTGTGCAAAATCCACATTTACTTCTTTTTTGCATACTAAACATGGACGTATATTATTTTGTGCAGAAGTGAGATCTGTTTCTTATGCATAAAAATCGGGGCAGATCAATCATGTGATAATTTTGCATATCTTAAATAGTGCTGTGGGTAGGTTGAACCCAAAGCACTGCTAGAGCTTGGTAGATCCTTTGGCCAAAGTTATTGCTCATCATCTAAAGTTATTGCTCATCACCCTACTCAATTTCTGGGATCATTCGAGGGCCCTTCCACACAGCTATATAATGCGACTGGAACTGACATAAAAAAATACCAATTCCGAGCCACATGGAGGCTATACTATGCCTCCCTAAGTCGCCTCCGCAGCAACATAGAAATGCCAAAGCTGATTCATAGAATCATAGAGTTGGAAGAGATGCCCCGCCAAGAAGCTAGAAAGTTGCATTCAAAGCACTCCCGACAGATGGCCATCCTGCCTCTGTTTAACCCCCCTCCCCCCCCCAAAGAGTCTCCACCACACTCCGGGGCAGAGAGTTCCACTGCTGAACAGCTCTCACAGTCAGGAAGTTCTTCCTAAGATGGAATCTCCTGTCCTGTAGTCTGAAACCATTGTTCCATGTGCTAGTCTTCAGTGCAGCAGAAAACAACCCTGCTCCCTCTTCCCTATGACTTCCTCTCACATATTTATACATGGCTATCATGTCTCCTCTCAGCCTTCTCTTCTGCAGGCTAAACATGCCCAGTTCTTTAAGCCGCTCCTCATAGGTCTTGTTCTCCAGACCCTTGATCATTTTAGTCACCCTTCTCTGGAAGACTGGGCATGTCCAGATGGCATCTCCATAGCCACTGCCTTCTCACCTCCTCAATCTGCCTGAACACGGGAGCATGGGATGGCTGTGGAGATCCAAGATGGCAGTCTGCATTGCCAGAGAACTGGTGAAGTCTGGATCTTCCTGGGCTTTGCCTGTTTTGTTTTGTTTTTTTTAACCCAGGGATTAAATGGTTTACCACTCGTTTCAGTACTAAGTTATGATCCAAGACAACCACATTAGGAACATAGGAGATTTTCTGGATGAGGCCAGTATCTTGTCCAATTGCCTCTGCAAAGAGAAGACACAATTCATAACAGCAATATCTTTTTCCCAATTTTATTCTACAGCAATTGGTATTGTACGGAAGTTTGCACCTGACTGTGGAGGTAGGGAACATATATCAAGACTAGCCCTGCCCTCCAATTCATAGACCCTTATCTTCTGTGAATTCAGACATGATGAGCACCATCCTTGAGCTTGAATTATCTACAGACACCACGCTGCACACTTCCAATTCTGGTGTGTATACTTGTGTGAAGAACACCCAAGAAAAGGATGATTCTTTGCTTATCAGGCCTTACGGGTGGAATGAGAACTAACTGGCTTTCATGGTGCTGACTACACATTTAGTTGCAAAGGGATTCAATTACATTCTTCTCTTCAATTTAATGCATTTAAATGTTTATTTCTATATATTCAAGACTCCTTAATTTAGCATAATTATTGAGATGAACTTCAGCTAACATTACAAGAAAATTGCAACTTGTCATAAAACAAGAGGCCCATATTGTAGCTGAGCTGTTAACACACTGTGATACCCTGTTAGAATATCTTAATAATGCAAATAACTCCTCCTCACTCCCTACTATGATACTGCTTTGGTGACTTGATTAATTATTATGAAGCCAAATGGCTAACAAAAGAGAGTATAAATAAAAATATCTTCTCATGTCCAATAAAAGAGTGTAAATTTTAACTACAGCACATGACAGCAAGTGTAAGCAAGAATTATACACAATGCAACTCACTGAATGAGTTAATCTGTTCAGGGCCTTTGTTACTAGAAATAGTTTCTTCTGTATTATAATCATCCATTGTCGCTGTACTCAGCTGCAAATTTGGTTTTTCCTTTCACTGTATTCAACGACTAGTGTAGCACAGGCTTCCAGCACAAGCAATGTCTGACACAAAAGAATAGCACTCTTACAGGTTTGCCAGGCCTCTTCAGACTTCATATTTGAATTTAATGGTTTTGATCCAAAGACCTTCTATGCATTATTGGCAAAGTTTGGGAACACAGAATTTTCTAGGGGGAAATATGCTGTAGTAAGAGCATCTACATGCACACCAGTTATAAAACTTGCCGGAGGACAATTAACCGAATGGTTCTCAAGGATGATAAATGCCTCGTTGGATTAAGGACAAATTCCATCATGCCTAAAGCAGGCAGTAGTAAGACCAATCCTGAAAAGGGCATCCTTTGACCCATCGATATTGAACACCTTTTGGCCAATTTCAAATTTTCCTTTTCTGGGCAAGATTCTGGAGCGAGTGGTTGCTTCTCAGCTCCAGGGATTCTTGGACAAAACTGATTATCTGGACCCACCACAGTCTGGCTTCAGGCCTGGTCATGTTACTGAGATGGCGTTGGTCGCCTTGGTGGATGACCTCCACAGAGAACTTGACAGGGGGTGTGTGTCCTTGTTGGTTCTCCTGGATATCTCAGCGGCTTTTGATATCATCGATCATGGTATCCTCCATGCTATCTGAAATGGGTCTTGGTAGCACTGCATAGCAGTAGCTCCACTCCTTCCTGGAAGGCCGTACCCAGTTGGTGAAGCTGAGGGAAACCTGCTTGGACCCTGGGCTTTAACCTTTGGGGTCCCACAAGGTTCTGTTCTTTCCCTTTTGCTCTTTAACATCTACATGAAAATGCTGGGTGAGGTCATCCAGAGTTTTGAAGTTCGGTGCATTCTCTATGCAGATGACACACAACTCTACTACTCCTTTCCACCAAACTCCAAGGAAGCCCCTCAGATCCTAGACCAGTGCCTGGCTGCTGTGATGGGCTGGATGAGGTCCAAGAAGCTGAAGCTAAATCTTGACAAGACAGAGGTCCTCCAGGTCAGTTGCTTGGCCAATCGGGGCATAGGGCGGCAACCTGTGCTCTATGGGGGTCACACTCCCCCTGAAGACACAGGTCTGCATTCTGGGGTCCTTCTGGACTCAGTGCTGCCACTTGATACTCGGGTGTTGGCGGTGGCTGGGAGGGCCTTTGCACAGTTAAAACTCCTGCACCAGCTGCAACCATACCTCGAGAAGTCTGACTTGACCATGGTGGTCCATGCCTTAGTTACCTCAAGATTAGAGGTAACTAAGGCATGGACCTACATGGGGCTTCCCAGAAGACGGCCCAGAAACTGCAGTTGGTGCAAAGGTCGGCGGCCAGGTTGTTAACTGGAGTAAATTACAGGAAGTGATCACCCCCCCCCCCCCATTTAAACAGCTCCACTGGCTACCAATAAGTTTCCGGTCCCAATTCAAGGTGCAGGTTATCACCTATAAAGCTCTAAATGGTTTGGGGCCTGCCTATCTTCGCATCTTCCCTTACAAACCCACACAATACCTAAGATCTTCTGGGAAGCTCCTTCTCTCACTTCCACTTCTGTCACAGGCATGGTTGGTGGGGATGAGAGAGAGGGCCTTCTTGGTTGTCCTCCCCCCAGCTCTGGAATTACCTCCCCAGGGAGATCAGACTAGGACCCTCCCTATCCACTTTTCACAAAGATCTAAAGACCTAGATGTTCCACCATGGATTTGACTAAACAATTCCCTTGACAACTGGCCCCAGCTAGGATCCAAAAATCTTGGCCACACAGTTATATTCAAACTTAGAATGTTTCTTATATTGCTCTTATCCTTAATGTCGCTAAATGATCTATGCACATTACTATCTTCTAAATTGTTGTGCACCAATCAATTAATAAAACAGATTTAAAACCATATAAAATACCAAGTCATGATCTCAAACAAATACAAGGAAGTTTAAAACTATTAAAATGTCATTTCAGATAAGGAAATGTTCTAAATGTCACATTTTCATTTTCTCATTGTATTTTAACAATGATTTCTCCCACTGGTTTATAAGGAGAATGAGACAATCTTGAAGAAATCAGATATATTTAAAAAATTTTAAATAAGGAAAAAATGAAATCCACTCTTGACACTCTTGAGATGCTGGGAAACTATTAAGTGTATAAGTTGAAAGGGTTAAATAAACAGCTAACAAGTTTTAGCCACTGGGCTATATATATATATATATATATATATATATATATATATATATATATATCTAAATATTTAGAGAGAAATTTATATTTACGTTTCATATGCTGCTTCCAGGTAAGGTTACTAAGTATCTAGAATACTTTTTCAAAACACGAAACTAGATACTATTTGAATATTTCCCGTATATTAACTTATACAACTGCTAATAAATACTTATTGGTCCTCTTCATTTAAACACACCTTCAATTAAACACAGCCAAGGAGCAAATTAAAACAAAAACCCAAAGAAACTTTGAATTCTTTGAACTTATGAAGCTGCATTTTAGTATCTTGAAGTAAGCTTCTACACACTCAGGAAGCACATCCATTCTTATAAGACTATGCAGTGTTGCTACTGGGAATAACAGAAAGCAGATAATTAATCATCACATTAAGGAGAGTGGAACTAACTACTCTCTCTTGAGGAATTCCATTAGCCACTGAAAAAAAACTTAAAGGGGGCGGGGGGGATTTCAAGCCAGACCAAAAAAAATTCTTAAAAATCTTGGCCATTAAATCCACTTGATACAACTGAAAAACATTCTTCCCATATCTTATGTCTTTTAAGTGTGTCAGTGAGCATTGAAAAATCAAATCAAATTCTAGCCACCTCATCACATAAGCAGTTTTTGGCCCCTTACTCCTCTTTTGCCACAGATTCTGCCAAGTCCCATCACATGACGCAGGCCATGACCACACCCCATGGATGGCTAAAGTGGAGAAGAAGCATCACAAGATGCTTTCTCACCAACCACAGTAGGTAAATTGAGTTTTGGGTAGCCCCAATACCTCAAAGCACTTTGCCCACCTTGCCTCAATGCAACCAGGGTGCAGCGGTTGCTGTGAGGCCCCACACATGTCTCCCGTTTCGTTGGTGATTGCCAGCAAAAGAGAACACTATGATGAGGTCCTATGTCCAGATGAGGTTGTACTAGACAAAAAAATTCCCAGAAAGAAAACCTTCAAAACTTTAAGAACAACAAGAAGCTAATATAAGGAAGTAAGCAGTAAATTAAATGCATATCTTCTTTCATATATATTATTTTCATCAAGAAAAGTACTTTTATTTTGACCCAGCACTCATCTTGATTGTAAAATCCAGATTTAGTGCATCAATCATTTGGAACTATCAGTATGGCATTGTGTAACTTAAGGAAGCTGTCCTATAAATGCCCGTACAGTCAGCCCTCTATATTCACAAGTTCTGTTTCCACGGATTCAACCATCTACAACCTGAAAATATTTTAATAAAATAATCCCAAAAGCAAACCTTGATTTTGTCAGGAACTAAAAACTGTGCTGTTACCTCTCACAATTTCAAAGATTTCCGGGTTCTTTCTGGCACTTGTTTGAGTTCTTTGCCATTTTATGCAAATAATGCCATTTTACTGTGCTATTATATATAATGGGACTTTAGCATCCATGAATTTTGGGATCCCCATGGTGTTCTGGAGCCAAGCCCACTGGATGTCAAACGCCCACTGTACCTCTGACACCCTCATCTTCTCTACAGCAGTAACATTCTCCTGCTCTGGCAACAAAGAAAGCATGCCTTTCCTCTAACAACTACTCAGTAATCTTTGTTGGTGATACATTTGGGAAACCAGCAATCAATCAACGAACCAATTTCATAATATCGTTTCAGATTCATAAAAGTGGGCATAAAAATAGAAAGATTACCACAAAACACTTGTAACTATGGTACTCCACTGAGCTTTCTTCCCCTTTAAGGCTTCATTCACACTGTTGAGCGAATGTTCTGGACTGACTCCAGAGGCAACTACAAATATTATTTCTGTCCAAACAGACCACCTCATCAACCATGCTGGACTCTCATCTTAAACATCCATATCACCGTTGTCACTGTCAGATGGGCACAGAGCTTCTTATGAGCTCCTGTCAGTTATGGGTATTGGGTACCTCTTTCTTCTTGGTTGTACAAGCACCTCTACCGGTGCCAACACAAAGTTTCCATGAAGCCCAGGAGCTCACAAGGAGCCCTTTAACCATCTGGCAGCAGTGATACTGGTGACAAAGGCCTGCATTAATGAATACAGGGGGAAAGACATGGCAGTGGTGGCTTGTTTTGATAGCAGACCAATCCAGATTGGACCCAATCTACTCTCCACACTGCACTGAGGCCATAGGGTCCATAACAACCCCCTCCCTTTTCTTGACATGGGGTCATCCTGTGATATCCACTAGAAATGGCAAAATATCATGGGGACAGCCAGGATCCAACACACATTGAGTACAGGCTGTTAGGCTGTGTAGACAAGACCCAAGTCCTTTCACAGCTTATACTTCAATAGATCCAATGGTCACATGGAATGAATGCTTGATCATCCAAAAAGCCTTTTCATGTTCATGAATCTACTTATTTAAATTCTCCATTCACTTTGCTTGTATTTTAGTATTACAACTTAGTGGTTTTAGCTGCACTTTACTTTTGTTAATATCATGGACATCAATACTGGGGAGAAGCAAATATATTAAATAAATAAGAATATATCATGCTATAGTATAATAATAAAAATCTTTATTTATATTCTGCTCTACCTCCCCAAAAGGACTCAGGGCGGATTCCAAACATAAAAGGCAAACATTCAATGCCCGAATACAACAATACATCCATACTAACAAAATGTAACCCAACATATGAATACGAATTATAAGTTTAAAAACTAAAATTGAATAAAAAGCACAGCCTGTTATAAAAGACATAAGACAAAACATCAAATAGAAACAATAATTTCCCATTTCTTTTGGACAAATTGGTTAATCATTGCTCAAGATATCTATTGAGCTGGTGGGGTGAGCAGGGCACGGATACGGATGGCAACTATTAATCAGAGGTATAATGTTAGTATTACAAATTACTATTCCTCCTCCTCATAAGCCAGTGAGCAAAGGTATGTCTTCAGCTGTTCTTTGAAAGCAGGGAGGGGGCCATCTTTAACTCCATATGAAGGGAGTTCCAGAGGTGGGGGGGGGGGGACACCACGGAGAAGGCCCTTTCTCTTGTTCCCACCAGTTGTGCTTGGAACGGGGTGGAACTGAGAGGAGGACCTTCTCTGATGACCGCAGTGTCCAAATTGGTCTATAGAGGGAAATGCGGCTCATCAAATAGTCTGGACCTTAAGGAGTTAAATGTAATAACCAGCACTTTGTATTTATCTCAGAAGCAGACTGGCAGCCAGTGGAGCAACCTTAACATGGGAGAGGTTCTCTCCCTGAATGGTGCTCCAGTTAGTAACCTGGAGAAATATTTAATGAGAGAAATATTTAAAATCTGAAAATAATGTGGATTTTTTTTCTTTTAAGGAAGAAATGCAAGGCTCTGGAGTTCTGATGGTCAACAATGGGCTGCCTTTTGGGGCATCAATATTGGGAGGGACCCTAAGATATCAAACTCTGGCACAATTGTCTTGGGGTTGTTTGGCCATATCTAGTGGTAAATTCAGAAGCAGGGGCAATTGTCAAGAGCACGCACAAGGTGTTCACATTGTTAACATGGGCTGCCATTGTTACATCATCTTTACATGGCAACAGTACATAAAAGAGAGGTGTTTTAGGAGGACTTTGCTGTGTGAATGTAGGCATTTCTGCAAGGAATCCTTTAATAAGGAGCTTAAATTGATATAGTTATGAAGAAAAAACAGTTAAAATTATAATAACCACTTAGTCACCTATTTCTTTTGAGATCCATTCTCACATCAGGACGACTCAATTGAGCATAAATCCACAGTAGGGGAACATAACTTGGGGATGAATACAATGGTTCATGCAATTTTGACAAACAATTTCCTCTGTGGGGAAACCCCTAACACATCACAAGTATGCTTTTCATGAGACAATTTTATTTTTCTTTATCACAGCAGGAGCAAGAGATTTTATCTCACTTTACACTGAAGCAACCTTGCCAGTGTAAGTGAGAGAAGAATTTGGCCCCGGGAGAGGAAAGTGTCATCATCACTCATGATGCTTCTAAATGGATGTGCTGGTAGATAAAAAAAACATTTGTGTGTGTGTTCCCCCTTTTTATTTAGATTTTGAAAGCTGCAAAGCACAAATGAGTAAAGGTTGTTGTGTAGGGAGGGAGGGCAGGGAGGGGAGAAAGTAATCAATTCGGAGATTATAAGAGGCTGCTTTCATTCATTCAGCCCAGTAGGTTTTTGCCCCCAGCAGGTGGGTTCAATTTATTTCACTGTCACATCAACATTTTACAAGTCAATACAGTCTGAAGCATAGTTGCAAAACCAGGAATGAACATGATGCATAAGTGGTGTTTTACATTTACCAAATTTTAGTGATTTAACACTAGCACCACTAAATTGTTTCATCTTTCTCTCTCGCTGACTGTGTATCTGTGTGATTTAATCTTTATCCATCAGTTGCTTTTTAGCGATCAGAGCCTAAATTTTCTAGATTTCCTCACCTACCCCTTTCTTACCATATGGTTGATTATTATGATTGTTACTTATCTTAAAAGTTCTGTGTGAATGAACCGTTGGATTGGGGTCAAAGGCACTCACCAGAGGAAACTTACACATACATGCTTGTTACTTCTACAGGTACATTCAGTCAAAGAAACTGTATTCAGAAATGAAACAATCTTGTATTAAGGACTATCACACAGGGCAGATTAATCACATTCACAGCAGGATAATAGTGTCTGTAACCAGTACTTATCACAAGGCATTGTGTCTCTCACGTTGCTGCTTTCCATTTAAATAGCTGGTGGAACACACCTTTTCACGAAAAGAAAAAATCTATCAATGGTTCCCAATATCACTGCTTGAGTGACAGACTATGATTTCCCTCCTCTCCAGGGCCGGTTCGTCCATTAGGCGGACTACGCAGGCGCATAGGGCGACGTCACCTGGGAGGCCTGCGCCGCACCGCCACAACGGCCGGGCCTTTGTTATGCCAGCCACGCCTCCGCATGCGCGAAAAAGCTCTGCGCACGCGCACTGACTCCAGAGCGCACCTCCAACTTTGGAGTCAGTGTGCGTGCGCACAGATTGGCGTGTGCGCACTGGGCTCTCCTCGGGAGCAACTGGAGGGGGCACAAAAATTTTTCGTGTACCCCCCGGGAACAGGTAGGTCCGCCCCTGCTCCTCTCCAACTCATTTCCCCTCTCTATTCCTAAGCAAGCTGTTGGTTCTGCATATGGAATCATGAACCCTGTGATAGGGAGAGGGAAGTTTAGTGAGGTTAGCTCCAATTTCATTCCTTGACCCCTATAGAGGGGGTTCGCTGACCAGCTATTACAGAGACCCCAACCTACTGCCCTTAATAATGATCACCTAGGCAGGGACAGTAGTTAGAATTTATCATAGGCACACTCACACACAGGATGGAGGACAAAAAGGCAATCCAGGTGTAAGGGAAGAGCTAATTATAACGGAGGTTATGTCTATGTTTATTAATGTTGATATTATGGCAAGGGCATAAGATTGTGGAGCTGAGATTGTGGAGCTGAGATTTGTATTTTGTAGTTTTGTTAATTTATATGGTTTTATATGATTGTTTTTATCTTATTATGATGTGTTATATGTGAGCACTTGCTGCCGCTTGTTCACCGCCTCGAGTCGCCTTTGGGCTGAGAGAGGCGGTATAGAAGCATAGCAAATAAATAAATAAATAAGGGCAGGCAGGAGTTGGCTACATATGATTGGTTGATGTGTCACCGTGGTTGCATAACCTCTGTAGTAGAAATGTATCCATTTTAGAATGGCTAGCAAGAAAAAGGGGTGGAGCTAGCCGAGAAGAAAAGAAGGAATATTTTTAAATGGGCCAGTCTCTAGCCAGGGGAGCTAGAGTGAAGAGGTTCCTAGTTTAAGTTTGAGTCTTCAGTTGTGATACTGAAGTAATAAAGGGACCACTTTGAGTCAGTCTCTAGTCTGGGAGCTAGAGGGGAGAAGATCATTATATAAGGTTGTGCCTCCAGTTGTGATACTGAAGTAATAAGATACTAATTTTGAGTCTAAGTCCTCAGTCAGGCAGAATGGAGAGAGAGTCCTTTGAGACTAAGTTTACAGTCAGACTATTGATGGAAAAAAGTGACTAGAGTAAATAAGTTATCCAGACGGAAGGCTGAGGAGGAATTACATTTGAAAGAGAAGGAAGTTACCTAACCAAGTTGGCATAAGTTAAACTGTTCTGAAAATTATATAATATCGATGTTATGTATTTTCAAGAGTAAAAGACAGATGTAACAATATTCAGGTGGAACTGAAGTAAAGTACTGTGTAACAAATACGCTTTATGTGCACAAGAATTCATAAATAAACATTTCTTTGTTTCAACTAATATATTAAAGACTCATGTCAAGTTACAGGACTGAAGTTACATTTCTGAAAGTTGGCTGGAGATTATATTAATGTAACTTGTGAGGAGAAGTTGGAAGCTACATAGTGACTACAGTATTGGGCTACACATCAAAGAGACATACAGACATTTAAAATTAAATCCTGTAACAAACATATATAAGAAAGGTGACACAGAGACTGAGATAGCATATTTCATGGCGAAAACCACAAGTTGCTGAGCTGCTGTGAGGTTTACTCTTCTCTCTCCCCTTTATCGGCATTATTGCCTGGTACATATGTATACATATGTATACATGTACCAGGCAATAAACCTATACATATAGGTTTATCGGCGGCAGAAAGTAGGATATTAAAAATAAAAGAAAAAAAGTTCCTCTTCTGGCCAGGAAAGATTTGTTGGCTTCACACCAGGCAAGGCCGTGAAGGAATTTAGTGCACATGCACACCTTCACTCATACACCGCCAATCAGCGGAGAAGCTACCACTGAAAATTATATTCTGCCTTTGCTCCTTCCAAATTATTTTATTACAGATTACTTTCGCTGCCACCAGTATATGATCTTTACAGGCCACCTCCTCCTTTATTGAACTGTTTAAAAAGCCACACGGAGACTTCAGTTGGATTAAAAATAGAATTGTAGTTTATTTATGAACAGTCAGTAAACGTAATGGTTGCAGTTATCTTATCAGGTGTATCTGGTTACAAAGGATGGTATATTAAACTTAAGTTTCTTTAGGACAGGTTCCACACACAAAAGATTCAAACCGGAATCTTTTAGAAAACTTTTGACAACTCCCTTCCTTTCTTCACAGCTCTCTAAGCACTTTAGAGGCCTATTAATATTTAATCATCAAAGAGGTAATATTAAACCACCAGCAGTTCCCACTTCTCTTCCTTCCATCCTTCCTTCCTTTCCTTCCTCCACTACTCCACATCATTCTTCTTCACTTCCCATTCTCCTTCTTCCATCCCCATCTCTTAACTGATCTTAAAATGACTGCTGTCTTCTTTCTTTGGCTCTGGCTCCTCCCATCTCCAGCTACTGAGCTTTCCCCTCCAATTTGAACAGCCAATCAGACTGCACCTCGGCCCTACAGACTGCCTGATTGCTCCACTCCTCAGTTCCTGCTTAGCTCCAGCAAGCTGGCCTGGCGCCTGCCATTAAAACCAACCTTATACACTCAAATTCCTTTCACACCAACCCTTCAGGATAGGCCAGTGCGTTACACGCCCCTTTCAAGAAACAACTCCCTCCTTAATCCAACACCTCTACCTTTGGGCCTATCACTCCACATACCTCCTGTCCCCTAATTGCCAGCAAATTCCTCTCTCCAACAGATGGAGGAGTATTTATTTATTTATTATTCGATCTTATATTCCGCTCCTCCCTGCAGGCTCGGGGCGGATCACAACATGCAATAAAACATGCTGCGCATACAACTTGCAGCCATACATCGAATAAAACATAACACATAAAACCAATATACAGTAAAATCAGAAAATTCGGTTTCTAAAAACTCCAGGCATGAACCCCTCAGGGAAGATCAATTAGTCGAAGGCCAGTTTAAAGAGGACAGTCTTGCAAGCTCTTCGAAAAGGGCCGAGCTCTGAAATCGCTCAGGTAGCGTCAGGCAGCGAGTTCCACCATACTGGGGCCACCACAGAGAAGGCCCTCTGTCTAGTTGTGGATAGATGGCAGGAGTGGATCAATGGAACCAATAGCAAATTTTGCTCTTCTGAACGTAGCGATCTCGGGGGAATATACGGGGCAAGGCGGTCCCTCAGGTACACAGGCCCTAGACCGTGCAAGGCCTTAAAGGTAAGTACCAGCACCTTGAAGGCAATTCGGTACTCTATGGGAAGCCAGTGCAGTTGCCAGAGGATGGGAGTAATGTGCTCCCTCACTGGTGCTCCCACCAGCAAGTGAGCAGCGGCATTGTGCACCAGCTTGAGTTTCCGGATTGTTGACAAGGGAAGGCCAATGTAGAGGGCGTTACAGTAGTCCAGTCTCGAGATGACCGTCGCTTGGATCACCGTGGCCAGATCGTCCCTGGACAGGTAGGGTGCCAGTCGCCTAGCCTGGCGGAGATGGTAGAACGCTGTTTTGCTGACCATGGAGACCTGAGTCTCCATGGTCAGCAAGGGGTCCAGTTGGACACGCAAGCTCTTGACAAGGGATGACGGGCTCAATTGCTCGCCATCCAAGGCAGGCAATTTATCCATGAGTATTTAGTGTTTCCTAAATACTCATGGATAAATCTAGAAATTTAGTACAAAATTGATCCAAAAAACCTATTTTGACTTATTCATGGGCCAATGTGAGTACCATACCTCAATTCTTACTAAAAAGGAACCATTCCCTTCTCGAAGTAAAATAGTGAAAGGTAGAAGTGTAGTCTAGAACCTAAAATATGCACTGATATTTGCCATGATACCCTTTTTTGGTCTTTCTGAATGCTTGGGTAGGGAAATGGCAGTAGTGGCCAGGTCAGCTGGTCCAAGTCTGTGTTGGTACTTTCTCCTTTCCGTGGAAGGACCCATAACTTATCCAGACATATCATAAAGCATAATTTTGTCCCCAAAACCTGTTGATGACTTATGCATGAGTATATACACTAATAACAGCTTGGTGACTGATTTGATAGTTATTCGTATATTGGTTCTTATTGGTATACAGTGCTGGTCTTGGGTTATTCATGTAGTGATATTTAGCCAACACGTAAAATTGCCAAGGCAAGTCATATTATGGCTTTAACACCAATCCTTTACTTTACTGGAAGGCCTATCAAACTTGGCAGATTGCAATTCATGCCCACATCAAAAGAAGGCAAATAAAAGCCTAGAACCAAGAAGCATGCTTATAGTTTTACACTTGGTGAAATTCGAGATTTGGGTAACTATGCACAGATACACAATGCACAGAATATACAACAGGAACTCTTTTGGCCCGACTCATAAAATCTCCTTCATAAACTGCTGATAGTCTATGCTTAATGAAGTAACTGCTGAGAGCTCACCAGTGTGCTCGAAATGAATACGGAGGGAAAGGTATTATTATACACAAAATTAGCAGAATGTGACAGCATGTCTATTAGGCAAAAGGAAATAAGGTGTAGCTGAACATTTTCCCTGACCAGCTGGTGAAATCAGACAGTGAGCAAAAGGAAGCTATAAACCCATGATAGATCGTATGTGGAGAGCTAAAGAGTGTTACCTGCTGTGATTATACAAGTTCAGAGTGTTGTAATCATTATCATTTTACAAACATAGACCAGAATTATGTTAGGAACATTTGCAGACATTTGTTTTCCTTATGCATGTACAGTAAGTGTCTGATGCTTTGGGGGTATGGCATTGGGAGATTATAAGAAAGTCAAGGAAGCATATATCAATCAGAGTAGAATAGAACTACATACATGTGGATTATTTACCCCTCATTGCTGAGATGTTGAATTGGAGAGGGTTGACTACGTGAGAACTGGAAACTAGGTTCAATATCTTTTTAATGCCGATACAACATAAAGCTCCACTTATGCACATGGAGGCAAAGTTCAATATGACTGGCTTGGATATTCTGGAAGTTGTTGTATTAAATATCCCCAGCTTTTTCTGTATACAAGCAGAGTGAAGTTGTAAAAGGGGGGGGGGGGGGCAATAAAGTAGGACTGTGCCAAAAATTCCACTGATTCCCAAAGTAAAGTCGACCAAACCCGGCTTTTTTCATGTCAGAAGTGACTTGAGAACCTACAAATCGCTTCTGGTGTGAGAGAATTGGCCTTCTGCAAAGACATTGCCATGGGGATGCCCAGATGTTTTGATGTTTTACCATCCTTGTGAGAAGCTTCTCTCATGTCCCTGCATGGGGAGCTGGAGCTGACAGAGGGAGCTTATCCATGCTCCCTCCAGATTCGAAGACTGACCTGTTGGTCAGCAGTCCTGCCGACACAGGATTTAACCCATTGGGCCACCGGGAGCTCCCCCAAATCAGGCTCATTTGTATCAGTATGTTTGGCACCTTAGTGAAGACTCAGTCCAGGTCCGCAGCAACTGGGGGATCGTGTCCAGCCTGCTGAATAAGCAGGACCAAAAGTAAGTAAAATATCTGAAGTCAGTCCTGGCCATGTCAGAGTGTCTGAGCACCAATCCTGCATAACTCTCTTCAGGGCAAGCAACTAGAATGAGGTCACTCTGAAGTCAGCCCAGGCCATGTCAGAGTACTGGCCCTGGCTAGCTACAGTCAGAAAATACATGCAACTGCAGATGTGCCCTGGATTGTATTGAGCCCAGATTTATCCAGACTAGTGATCTTATCAAACAGGCTGTTGGAATTGCCACAGATCATAGTGGATCCGGCAGTGTCCATCGGAAGATATCAGGAACCCGTCGCCCCACACCTTGCATCACTTGACTGACCAATAACCCCATCCCACAGAAGGAAGTGTTGGGCAACAGGCTTCCCTCCATGGTTGCTGGTGCAATATGGGAAGCCTTCCGTGTTGCTGCCACAGTGGCATATGCCACTTCTGCTATAGTTTAACTATGGAGCCCCACGGGAAGTAGTGTTATGTTGTGGGATGGGAGCTGGTTGGCTCAGTGGCTAAAAATTATCACTGAACTGGCATACTCCACTGAAAAAAGCCCCATATGATGAAGTCATAAATTGGGTTCAGATCCAAATTTCTGCTCCAATTCAAATTGGGTGTTACTACACAGGCTTATAAAAAAGACCCACAAGGCTCACAATGGAAGCAATGAGGGATAAAGAGCTCATGCAATAAGTGAGAAGAACAAACAAGAATAGTGACAATAACAACAAGAATTAAGTATTATTCTATGCAGTTTGTGAAAAGTTACAGTCTAAGATCAGAACTGTGCAAAAATGAGGACAAATGGTAAAACTTGTGTGTGTTAATAATGAATCTTCTCTCTCTTCCTCCTTCTGTAACTGTAATGCCATACAGACAGTGCAAATCACAGATAGAAAAGACATGCTTCTCATCCTCACTGCAGAATTATAGCAACTTGACACCATTTTGACTACCATAGTGCCATCCAGTTTTGCTTTCAGAGATTTAAGTTGCTTTGCTCTATCGATATATGCCCTTTTGTTGTCTTTAAGGTAATGTGATATAGTATATTAAGAAGTCTAACTTCTAAGCTCCTAGCCCAGGATGTGTAAAAATAGAGGTATTTTACAAAACTATAAAAATGCCAAAGGTCAAAGAGCAAGGAGGAAATACAATCTAATGACTGTGTATCATAGTGGATGAAGCGACAGCTCCCCTCTGTGGCCGGAATTGAGTATAACCTCTAGGCACCAGGCACCGAAAGTGGAAATGCTAAAAATATCTCTGTCTGTTTGCCTGTATGTCTAGAAACATCATTAAATGTTTCCTGTGTATGTGTGCATTGTGATCCACCCTAAGTCCACTTCGGTGTGAGAAGGGCGGAATATAAATACTGAAAATAAATAAATAAATAAATGAAATCATATAGAATGCTGAGATTTGTAGTTTGTTATGGCACCAGAGCTATCTGAAGGAAAAGTGTAAATGTCTCACTAAACCATAAATCACAGAATGTATAGCCTTGAGCTATGGTATTTATTTAAAAAGATAAATAAAACAATAAGTTAAAAACAGTTTAAAACATTATTATCAAGTAGCTAATATGATGTTAACCTACTATAATTCTGCAGTGTGGAAACACCTTTAAAAGCTGTACTTTTAAAACAATATATATTTCTGAAAGACTAAGTTTAAATCAACTCATTGGGTCTATTTTATTTATACTTAATAATGTACTGATACAAGTTGGAAGTCATCAGTAAAAAAGAGTCAGCCATACGTGTATTTTCAGTTGATGAAAAAAATGGAAATAAATTTTTTATCATGAGCCTGAATAGGAGTTAAGTAATTTGTACATTACTGCTCAAGGAAATGAGAAATGACAGTAGGAAGCAAGGCATCTAAATTTTAAGCCAGCATGTTAATAACATGTCCCTTGTTAAAATTATACACAAAATATCTTCCCTAGACTTTTGGACTTGCGAAGTAGAACTTACATGTCTTGCCAGAATCCATAATTTGACTATTCAAAGAGTCTCTGACTTGTGCTATTTGACTAAAGGAATCTATACACTGTAATCTAGCTTGTTTGGTTTGAGAAGTGGTCTTTGCATGAGGGCTGCATGAATCAAAATGAATTATGAATCTGAAAATTGCCAATTATGTTGCATCACACAGCTCAGAGCACAATGATAAACCAGAATCCCGATTATTTTTCAGCTTAAATGGCTTTACATTCATGCAAGCAAATTAACCATAAAATGGGGAGGGGAGGGGTTGGAGAGAAAAACAAAATATCCCAAGAAAGAATAAACTGCAGATAATAAGCACCAATCTGGTGTTGAATGCTGCCCAAGATACCAATTGTTTTAAGTCACGACAAAGACAGCTGAATGCTCATCTTGTGGATATAGAGCATGGATGATTGCTTGCCATGAGTATCTTCTCACACAAATAACAGTTTTTTCGCTCTTAATTTTCTGCTAAATTGGAAGCTAACTGCTTCCCACATTGTCATTGGAACACCTGCAGCTGTGCTGGATTTCTGTGCACCATTTCTTTTAGGTAAAACAGCACTCTACTTTCCTTTGGCTCCTCATTATGCGTATGTCTTCCTTTCATTGCGCTATGGCACTAATGATTCAGGCAGGCTGGTCAGTCATTAAGTGACAAGCAAATGATACCGTATGCAACGTGTGACTAATCGGTCTGAACAAATGAAATCACAGACTTGCGTCTCCCATCATTCATTTCCCAAACAGTAGCAATGTGGTGCACAGCAGGTAGTTCAGTTAACACCAGTCTTGTAAAACAAATTTCCTGCAGCCGTTTTAAGTTGCATGACGCTGTGATGGGTTGGAGATGCCTTGGTTTGGAGACTGTGCCCAAGGGAATGAAGAAAGGCTCAGGGTGGAGATGCCAGGGGAGAAGGAGGAGGCATCTTCAGTACATACATTACTGTAATTAAGGGTTTGGTGTCGTATTGATGTGGTTTCTGTTGGGATGCCTCTCAGCAATGGCTGTTGTATTATCAAACCGCAAACATACAGTACTCAGTATGGAAGGGGAAAAGAGAAAAGTAAGCCAGACTGTAGACCATATTCTTAAAAGAACACACTTGCATCAAAAATATTTATTTACTGCATGCTAAGACTTGATACCTATTTTCCAAAATATGTCAAACAGGCATATGCAAGATCTCAGTTATAGTCCTTTTTATGTTTTGCTCATAACTATGTGTGTAAATAGTTTTAAAGTGATCATTTGGTTAAGCGTCAGCATCAAACTGGCTTGCTCACACGTTGTCAAACTTAATTGAAACTGTAATACTTGTAGTGCACAGTAGGCTTGTGGTTTTGAAAGGATACATAGAACCTCATCAGATGGACTTCTGGCTCTGTTTCCATGTGCTTCAGAA